>JAOUQU010347473.1:0-12561 GCA_028566735.1 Ammoglanis amapaensis
TAGCCATGACTGGATGAGGAAGATTATTTACTAAGGGAGTCAGTCACGGTTTAATTTGCAAATGTAACATATAATTTAAGAGGAGAGACTTTCGCTTCTTTCATCGGAGACATTTTTATGCTGGATGCCCTTCCTGCCTTATCTCTACTTTGGGCCTAACAGTAAGTACTACAACATAGTGGCTAGGTATCTAGAAGATATTTCAGTAACGCTTTGGACTATAAAAGGAAATTTGAGCACCTTGATTAAACCCACATGAACACAGGAAACTCAAACCAAGGACTTCTTTAATGAGGCAACAACGCTATCCACTAGCTTCTGTCCCTGTAGGAGAGGAACGTATTTTCAATCTTGTAATATAGATTTGACAAATAAAGCTTCTTTGACTCCTTCTTTGACACTGTCAATGTGCCACCCATATAATTGAGTATGTCTTCTGGGGGCATATCTACTATCAGACCTGGCTGGAAAGGAAGCTTGCTGTTTTGTTCAAATGCATTTGTGTTTTATGATTGGACTCATCTTGCTTAAAATGATTAAAGAGTTGTGTTCTTTTTAATGTTTCCACTTTAATGGCATTCATAAAACAACTAACGACAACAACGCTTACATTTAGTCTTGTGTTGTTCCTTCAGTGAAAAAATCCTAAAGTTGGCTACAAACATCTCTCGGGACAAATTAGTTTCTGTTGGAACATGTTTTGGAAAGTTTACAAAGACTCAAAAATTTCGCCTTCATATTACAGCGCTGGATTTCCTCGCTCCATATGCCAAGGTATTACACACCTGTTGAGTGTTGATTACTTGGTATTATTATTTAATAAAGCTAAGTTGGATAAATAGGTTAATGTGTGGTCTTTTATTGCAGTATAAAGTTTGGGTGAAGCCCGGAGCAGAACAATCTTTTCTATATGGCAACCACATCATGAAGTCTGGGCTTGGTCGGATTACAGAAAATACAGCTCAGTATCAGGGAGTTGTGGTCTTCTCGATGGCAGATGTACCACTGGTGAGTTTTGTAGTTTATACTCAACAAGTTTCAAAGTAACTGACATCATTGGTAAGGATGCTACGATCTTGCACTCAGATACTGAGTTGAGCGCCCTCTAGCAGACATAATTGGCATTATTTGCAGCAAATAAAATTGCCCACCATTGCTTCGTGGGAAAAGGCAGATTTAAATGGACTAGGGTGTCCAACCCTGTGAAAGGACCAATAGCCCAAGGCATCAGTATCTCAAGTATGGCATGGCATTGTGATCAGCACTTTTCTCCACCCTTGACCCAGGCATCATTTGGCGTGAGGCTCACCCCAGAAAAGCTAGTTTTGAAAATGTTCTGAACTATATCTCAGAACTGTATTATATGAAACTCCGCTGTGAAAAGAATAGATTAAATGGCAGATGAATGAAATCTTGTATGTGTTTGTTTCATGGTGCAGGGCTTTGGAGTTGCTGCTAAAACCACACAGGAGTGCCGGAAAGTGGATCCTATGGCTATCGTGGTGTTTCACCAAGCTGATGTTGGCGAGTACATCAGGAGTGAGGATACACTGACTTAAAACAACTTCACATCCTGCAATAGACTTGCTTCTTGATATATGGTGGACTTTATTAGATTTGGAAGGAACGAAAACAAATTGTCAACAGATTTTCAAAAGCAGTTTTTACAGTATTTGTCTAAATGGCTCACAGCTGGATCATAAATTTTCATTCTGTTGTAGCAAAAGCCCATTGCATTTGTGTTGTACTCGTTAAAAAAAAATACCATTACCGTACCACTAATTTTATGATTTTGAATTGCAGTGTTGCAGATCAAGCCCATTATTCATAATGATTTAAAAATAAATGAAAATGTTTACGGATCCCCTTTTATGTAGAACTTTATATAGACTCTCTTTTGATATTAATTATTGTGGTAACATTCACATTTTGAGTATTTAGTATTTAGACACCTTCATCCAAAGTGACTTTCAGTACATTTACAGTACACAGTCTAAGCAACTGCATTAAGGGTTGTTCTCAAGGTTCTAGCATGGAACTCAGAAACAAGAATAGAATAACTCTAGATCAGCACTGTTGTCTTACAGAAAGAAGCTGGGTCTGCTATTTGATTCTTTTCTGTGATTGCGTTGCATGTTCTCAGTCTTTGTGTGGGGTTTTTTCTTTCTTATAGGAAGTAATTAATAAATGTCCCCACTGTCTTAACCTTTTGTGTTTCAAAGTTGTATGTTAGCAACAGTCCACACAGCAGTCAACAGGGATCGTGTCATTACATTAAACACAACTGGTGTAGTCTGGGTTTTTTTCTATGTGGAGTTCTGATGAAACATACATATTGTAATGAGTAAACATTACTGGTCATGGATGTAACTAAAGTGTAAAACATGTCATTAACATCTTAACAAATAAACCGTATGCTTCCACAAAAAAAAGCGACCACCTGCAGAGTGTGTTTAGGTCGATGAAAGTATCTAAAAGGCAACTAGTTTGGGCTGAAATCTGGTTTTAGACCAAATTCTCATTAAAATGGTCAGAACTTGGAATCTTGAACAACTCTTGCTTTACCCCAGTTCCACCCTACTCACATTAAAGATGCTCCCTCTTCCCACAGAGAGACTGAAGCGAACTTGAGTAGTTCTCAACCTAACATCTTTATTATGCAAAAGTTTGACTCAGAAAGAGCAATTCCAAAACATCTTCATACACCAATGCTCATTATGTATTTTAAATTACCCTGCTTTAGCTTTTTTTCTGCTTTTAGTACTTATGACAACCGTCTTCCCACCGGTAATTAATTATAACCCAGTTACTAAAAGGTTAGACTCTTTACAATGCAAATAAATCAACATTATATTATGTTTCTTGTATTTGGGGAGTACCACAGTGGATGCATTAACATCTAATATGGGTTAGTTTTACAGGTGCTTTTTATGATTTTATTTTTTAATCTAGGCTTGGGAACTGCACTGATATCAAACAGACAAGGACTTATCTAGCTAGTTGTGTCACCTGAGCACCTTTTTATGTTTGTATGAATAAAATGTACAAACAGGATTGAAAGTTACTAACTATATAAGGTTCATGAACACTCAGCTATCATGTGCCCAGTGTACCCACTACCAACTGCATGACTGTGGATTCACATACCCTCTAAAGATATAATTAAGACTTACAAAATCTTCCTGTTTTTGTTTACATCTGATCTACAGTCTAATTCTTTTAGTTTCTACTACATGTACATGTTGATCTGTTAACATAAAACGCTCATATATGACATCAGGTACCTTATTTTTTTCTTTCAGTTTAATACACGTTCCTCTAGCAGCACAGAGACTAGTTCTCATTTACAGTTCATCTATAGTTATGATGGTTATGTTACTTAAAAACAGAAAAAAGCATCATAGCAAGTTAGATTAGTGTCTCGATTGTTCCCTTTTCTTACTGAAAAAAATGTATTCAAAGTACAATATACATTTGTATACATATGTGGCAAGAAATGCAAGGTTTCTTAATCACCTTAACTACCAGTAATGGCTTAGACGTAAAGCGGGACTCCCTCGGCAGCAACGTATGATTCTTTTAGTCGAAAAAACAATGACCCCATTTACACCTTGGAATTTTATGCTGTGTATGCTACACAAAATAAGCAACATCTTACACACCGCACTCCCAAAACAAAGTGGGTTGTGATCCGTATTATTGTTTTGGCATCGTTTTCACACCAGATTACCTTCTCGATGCCCCCAGCCGATTGGTTGCAATGCTAAACTTCAAACCAGTGAGTAGAGACTCGGCACTGCTGTGCTAGCGTAAAAATCCCATTGCGTCACCTGGACTCGTGTAGGATCCTTACACTAAGCTTAAGAAACAAATAATAAATATTAACAATACGTTCTTTCACATCTTGGATACGTTTACATAGGCAGCACGTGTGGAATCATAAGACATACACGGTTAATTGAAAGAGATGTGCAACAATAAGCCAAAACATTATGACCCAGAAACGTGTAATAATGCCAACAGTAGACAGTTGTTTATTTGTATTAGTTGTGTAAAATACAGAAATGGTTACTTACTTCTAAGGACCAAATTATTATGACCAGACATCTGCGTTCCTTACAGACTGCAATTGTGAGAACCCATCGAAAACACACAACTGCTACACACATTAAGCTTCTGTGTATAGAATCCACGTGCACTCGGTCTAATGCCAACTACAATTGGTACACAAGAACCAGATTTCTGAGCAGGTCAGACAATTCTGGCTTTCTTCCATTTCTGGACATTATTTACCCATGGAAAGTTTAGCACCAAGATGCACCCCACTTGTAATTACGTACCAATTATTAAAAGGGCCTCCAGGTGAAGTAGTAGGATTTTACATTGCACATCAGCATTGAGAGTCTGAACTTCTCAGTTTGAATCTCGATGTTGCTGGTTACCTGGGTTAGACGTAGGAGAAGTTACTTCACTCCATAAAAACACAGAGTAAGCAACAGTAAAAGTTACCGGACGTCCCACCGAGGACGAAAGGAACTAACAAGTACAACCTAAAAGTATAAATAAACAAAACTATTCATTTTATGAAATCTCTGGACTGGAAAGAAGAAACAGATCTCAAATCGTTCAACCTAGGAATTGTTGCGAGGAGACATCGCTGCCTATAGAACTTTGTAATCCAGAGGTTGTAATAAAAGGCTCCCTTTGCTATATAAATCCAGCAGAGCATCATTTAATCAAAATGCCTTAATCATCAAGTCTGCTATATTGTTCATGTTTTAATAATACATTTAAGCTTTGTATGATGGATAAAATATTTTTTTGTTAGGCATTATTTGTTGGGATTGATACAACAATCTGATTCAAATGTCAACTGCATTTGGTCAAGCCAAGCAGGTCAGATTTCCACTACAAGGTTTCTATATGATCCATATTTACGATGCATTATATAACAAAGTGTAAAGGGGGGTCAAAGATTACGAGTTCAACCTGTGCTTGAAACATTATCTCAAGTAAACAGTTCAAATATTACATACAAAGTGTAAAACAACAAAGCTACAGGCCATTGTGATAACTAATCAGATTCCTAGATGTCCGTACAAAATATAAAACGAGATGGCAGCTAAAAGTCATTTCGAATTAGAAAAAGAGCAAGAATCTAGAGCAGTGTTTTCCACCTCCTTTCACATTCGTCCTTAGATCTGACTCACTAGTATACCACCCCTTATGCCGGAGTAGAAAGCCAGAGATCTACATCAGCCACACCCTGACCACAAACATGTAACAAATCATTATTGACCATGCTCGATTTTCCATTTTCCCCCTCCATACAAGCACAGGCTTTCAGCCCTGTGTGGGACCCGCCAGAATGACATTAACTAGATTTGTTTATGATGTATTACCACCTAGCAGTCACTTCAGCGGCGATAAAGCTAAAAGTCATGTAGCAAAAGCAGCCGGTAATTACAAATTGACTTGCGGCCTGTTGACAGAAAGATGAAACTCTATTAATAGTGTAGAGATTTCAGTGTAGTCTCTTGGGAATCATGATTGTATGCGAAGACGGTATATTTGCCTGCTGCACGTCCCTTTGGCACATGTGCAGTCCCTTGTCGGTGAATTTATCCCAAAACGATCATCCACACAGTGGATTAAAGATTCCTCATGATGGCACGCAATTAGTCTTCTACTTAAATAAAAAATGGTCAAAGCGACTAGCACATGTGGAATTGCTGCTGGTGTGAACAGACCATTGTTGGACAGACGGCAATGTTGACAGAGATGGAAAACATCGTCCTAGACAGGTAAACAAGAATCGCCCAGCATGCCTTGTACAGAATAAATAACAAATACTGTCAACTTTTATGAAATGCCCAAAAATATTTGTAAGCAAGTAAGAAATGATTGGCCATCGTTCACGTTGTTCTGTCTGAATATTAAATGAGAACGTTTATACCTCATGTTTGAGCTGGATTTTATAGTCATTACTTTATTGAATATTTGAGTGAAATCTTAGCTCACTCATTCAGGGACCTACATGAATTGTAATATGATGCCCCTACCACAAAAAATGAAAACATGAACAATAAGTGTTTAGAAATGATCATTATGATATTTTATCGATGACTGAGGTAAACTTTTTTCTGCGTTTGAGAGAAGTGATAGTGAAGCTCACAATAATGAACAGGGATGTTCATATGTAATTGCTGGAATGAGGATTAAGCTGCTAGTACTCTAGAAACGTACAAAGAAAAAAAACGACCAGCAATTCTGATGCTTAGATTGATTAACCAGGTTATGCATGATGTTCGGCTAAGCTAAGTTGGTGATATAATGACATTCTGCAAGGGTGACTGAACTCAGCTGTGCAAATCGTTGCAAGTCATGCATTAAAAATGAGTATACTGTCATTGTGATTGTAACAAAGCTGCATTAAAAATCTCTAAACTTTTAATGTTATATACATAAATTTAAAAAGACCTCGCTACTGGATGACTGACTAGAATATATTTGCTCATTTCATTTTATTGTTCTATCCCGTACAATTCATTCCTTTTCAGGATTCTAGATTTTCCCTGTTGATCTCCTTATTAAGTCATATTTGATCCCTGATTGTAAATCTGCTTGCACAAAATCAGATCTGATCAAAATGTCAGATCATCTCCTGCCCCCCATGTGTGTACGACATGTCCAATAATCACTATGCTTCTTCCAATTCTTAACATCGTACGATACAGCAGACGAGAATTGGGACCCATGTCTGACCTTTCCTCATTCAAACACAGACGAGTGTTAGTATGGACGGTCGGTCGCTCTGCTGAGATCTAAAGCTCACAAGTTTAAACACTTTGACAGCTGCACCAAAAAGCATGATACACATTAAAAACCTTAATACATAAATAAGAATAATAAAAAATAATTCAAAACATTGGAAAAGATGACTTTTTCAGACTGTAGTTTGGTCCGCAAGTTTCTTCGATTAAGCACGAGTCCATTGATGGAAAGGAAAGAAATATGTCACAGGAGCTGGATTCACATGAACTTCCTCTGCATGGTCTGAGCGACAATGCTGTGTGAATAATAGCGTAAACGTTTCAACCAAACACACAGCAAGGGTTCTAAAACCATGTGTAGACATTTCTGATTAAAAGATTTTTATTCCAGTTGATCAGGTGAACGATCAGGTTTTGTTAATGATTAGGCCAAATCATAATTTCAATTCAATTTACAAAAAGACATTAAAGATTCTTTCCTGTAAGTAAAAGACTACAATACTCGACATTTAAATCAGAGAGTGGATTAAAACGCCCTCTATTTGCCAGGCAAATCAATCATCAAATTCTCAAATTTTCATTTGCAATGTCTAGTAACATGATTTAGACTGTAATAAATCATTTATAAGTCATTACAATTTTAACTTTATGTTTTACACTTTGGCTACCTTAATGACAGGACATGTAGTTACATGTACTTAAAGACACATTGCTGGGGCAATTTTATAATAATTATTATACAGTCGCATCTGACTTGGCCTTTCTGTAAATCGTTACAGGTGAACAGAGTAGTTATCCAGGTCCATAATAATGGATCATCCATTGAAATAAAAAATGAATTAGCAAAAACATGACGATATGAAATCTATAGTACTAATCGGAAGCATTAAATCTTAAATAAAATACTTTGTCTAAGGCATTGAACAAAAGCACACAGTGTGCATTACAGTGTTGCACTTTGCAATGACACTGTCTATAATTATTTATTAGCTATGTAACAGTGTACCACGATTCGCATTCAATGAATTGATATTCCCTTTGAACAGCAGAGGACGCTGCGCTATTCGCCAAATTGGGCTTTATTCAAAATAGTACCAGCCTCGGAAATAAAAGGACATTCATTATTTAGATAAACAAACGCTCTCCACAAATGCAGCACTTTATTCCTAAGAGAAATAATTTAAAAAAAAAGAAACTTTGTCATGAGCTTCTGTTTCATTTTGGTAAATAAATGATAAAGATTGTATCTTGAACCCAGCATCGTGAATCTTTTTGCAACATGTGTAGAATGCATCGTGATATTTAAATATTTTGTATGATTGTTTAGATAGGTTGTGTAGTACATAAGAGCACAACTGAGGACAACTTTGGTGAAAACAGAAAGTGTAAAAGCTGATGTGTATGATTGAAAGCCATGCAGAGGTAGTATGTGTGAAGCCATAATGCTCTTTAGTTCAACTTAGCTCGTGACCATTCTCAAGCATCTCCTGACCTTTCTTTCAACATAACAAACTCAACAAAACAAGTCATTAAAAAAATATGGACGAGTTTACGGTGACAGGTCCGACACGGTCAAATCAAAGTAAAAAAAAATTCCTTTAAGAAAAGGTCCAGTGATTATTAAACGGTTTGTTTTTGACCCTTCTCGTCCACAGGGCTTCAAGGTTCTGATGCATTTTCCTCAGCGAGTTCCCTTACCTACATCATGGACCTGGTCTTGTCAGCATGATGGGACACAAAATCGAGGAAAAACGCATGGTGTCCCTCGCTCAGACAGAGAACTCCGAGCCTCCCTTGCGAGCGTGGAGCATCAGGAGGCGGCGTAATCTTAATCCGGCAAAAGGATTGAACCAGAGTACAGATGGAGGACCTCCGAAGACGATCTTCATTCCGTCCCAGCGTACTCGCCGCTCCCATGTGGGCTTCTCATTTTTCAGCCTCTCAATTTCCTGAGGAAACATAAACTAAATTAAACATAAATAATAAGCCTTATATAAAATACTGCTGAGGTTAAAATAGCAATAATAATCATTTACCAATAACCAAGTACCAATAATGGCAGGATCTTTTTTTATTGATGTAGGTGGTACAGTTTCATCGTGTTGGTTAAAGTACTGGTACAAAAAATAAAGGGTTGGTGGTTCATGCCCTGTCATTACTAGTTTTATGTACTGTGTGTGAAGCCAGTATCATGCTCTTATCATTAGTTTGGCTTTTCTCAAGCATGTAAACCAGTTGGGCAGTTCAGCAAGAACTTAAATCCTCCACAGATTGTATAATTCCCTTTGTAAAATGCACATCCTTTTGCTTCCGACAAAATCAAGAACTTTGGAAACGCCTTTTTAGAACTAATTTTCTTGATTAGTTGCTTTTCTACATTCTTCCAAACTCCTGGCTATTTAAGGGTTATTTGACCAAAAGATGCAATGATGATGCGATGCATCCAATAACCTGGTCTCCACAGTCACCTGACCTACAACTAACTGGGATGGTTTGTGATGTTCGGTTTATGAAAAAGTATTGGTTTTAACCTTCGGTTACATTGGTGAAAGACATCCAGTCAAAACTATTTTACTTAATCATTCAAGATCAAGATCATCACCATATACTATCACCATTACAACTACACCAAAAATAAAAGAGCATTCGTTTAGATGAATAAACTATCACTGTATTTTATTATATTTATTATTGATAAACTATGTTAGAATTTGTATTCAGTGAGTGATGGGCAAAGTGCTTGTTGTTACTTCCCTAATACCTGGCCCAGATCTTTTAAGAAAGCCTCTCCATCTGGCCTATATTATTATTATTGTTGCTGCTGCATTGTTTCAGTTTCCTGAAGTACAGCACCACAGTGGATTCTGCTATGAATTACTCACAGTCTCATCGTTGCAAATGGAGTGTATTTGTGTGCCAAACATGACAGCAGTAAAAGTGAGGAAGAGAAGAGCTTCAAGACAGAGGAAAATAAGAAGCATGACAGCCACAGGAGGAGAGAAGTCACTGCACTCTGGAATAAATAAAAAAATGTCATTAGAACATTTGATATTGAAAATCAGGGCTGAGATCTGATTTAGAATAAAGAAATTTGCTATCATATAAACTGTATGATGAAAAACTAACTACATTAATATCAATATTTTATTAAATGTTACATTCGTGGGCAACTACAATAAAAAAGAAACAACACAAATCCTACATATTAAGAAAAGACACAAGTCATAGCCAGAATGTCACTTCCTAATGATCTCCAGACACAAAGCTAGAAAAAAATGTATCTAAAATATAAACAATTGCTGAAGATAAATGCCATTAGTGACCTCGATGAGCTTTTAAGGTTTCTCACAAGACTTTCTGTAGCCTGTGGAAATGTGTGACAACACATAAAAAATTAAGCACAGATATTGGTCAAAAATGTTCCAGTCCTTTCTAAAGTAGCTGAAGTTCTAAAGTAGTAGGCCACTGAAGTTCTTTTAAAATTTCTCAAGCTTGTTTATGCCATTAACGACTTATTTACACAGTTGCTACTTCTGTCTCAGCATGTAACGCTAACCACAGTGACATTCTGATGCCTTTTGATGTCATATTTCAAACTTTGCCTAAATAAGCTATATAAGTGTAGACAAGTGTGTATTTATACTAAAAACTAGTCTTTTGTCTGTGTGCTATCTCTGTATGGGAATCTTATAACACACTTCTTATTACTATTTTTATGTAAATAACCCTAAAGCTTGATTACTTTAAAAGCCTCAAGCATCAACCGATAGCACTGTTAGAATACAAGTCCTGGATCTCGGTGGTCATGGGCTAGTATACTTGACCAGTGAGTCATTCACAGACCCGTTCATCTATTAGCAAAGGAATTCTTTGTCATACAACAAGGAGGACTCAGGCTTCGTGTGTTGCCATGTTACTAACAGGTAATGGCCTTCCATTTCTCTCCTTGTAGGTATATTGTAGCTTTTTGCTTTTGTAGAACACATAATGTTGCTGCATTAATATGACTCACCGTTCCACTGGACTTTGACACACGTGAAGAAATGAAAGCCACTGAGACAAAGGGCATGGAGAGAAATCGTAGCAATGTACATCTGAAACGATAACATGGTGACAAAGACGTTATGAAGAAACGCAAACATGATAAACAAAGACAATCCAATATCAAACACGATCCAGCTAACTATGGATGAAAGAATGCGACCTATTCATTTATTACTTTTATAACAAACCCTCATTTTTGCCTTCTGCATCACATTACCAGACAACCAGCATATTCCTCTTTGTTGTGTAGAACAGCTGGATGCAGATGCATCGTAAATATCCTCTTACTAAATAAAGTACTAATGGGTGAAGCCAAAAGAAGAAGAAGAAGAAGACATGGCCTTTCTATGTAAACATTAGGACTAATATGTTGTCAAAACGCCTTTAGATGTCAAGATATGACCTCCTCAAGTCATAAAGAAATCCCAAGGTTATACTTGGAGATTAACAGTAGAACCTTCAAGTTGCCTTGCTTTCCCAGATACACAAGCTACATTTTCCATTTTTTTATCAAATGAAACATTTCATGTACAATATTGCAAACACATAACAATATTGGGTCATCTTCACTTTGGGTTTTGAACTGTGTTTTCTGGTGGATTTTGGACATCACATTGTTGGTGAATTTCAACCAACTTTTGCTAACACTGGAGTTTGAAGGAGAAACAAAATTGAATAAGTCATCAAAATTGGGAACACTGAGGTGCCTGAGCAGAAATGTGCCATAAACTTGGGCATAGGCAAAAAAAAAGAGATGGAGGAACTGTAGATTTGTTGGAAAGTGGGAACTTAAACTGAGGTTCCAAAAAGTGGACCTTTATATGCCTGTGCTAGAAACAAAAAATAATCAATAAAATATTTATTTTAACAAAGGATGCCCTTTTATTTCTGAGGTAAAAAACAACAACACCCACTGCTGTTTAAAGTGTCTTAAACAATTCACCGATTCAAATTAGGATTCTTTGTGAATCGTTACAGGCCCAGGCAGACATACGCTTGTACAATTTGCTGCTCTCGGTTACTTTATTAGCCTGCATGACATAAAAAAAAATCATGGGATAAAGTTGACAGTCTACTTCCTGTAGACGAGTGATAAACATCCAACGCAAATTTAAAAGTCTAAACTGAACACTTCCACTTGCAGGGGTTTGGATATTCGTGTAAACATTCCAAATTCGCCATGAAGAACTATTAAGACACACCTAAATCTGCCTAGCTGACAGAATTTAAAGTAAATAAGAAAAGATTTCAGAGTCCTGCTTTTTCTGAACAAAAAGGAAAGGTGATTGTAGAAAACAGAATTTCTCTGTTCAGGTCAGATACCACAAGAGCCACCAAAACACATTCCCACAGCTGCTGCACAAATATTCAAATGATAATCTCATCATTTGACTACAAGGATCTGCAAAGTAGCATACCAGCTGAGCCTTTTAGCCCAGTTCAGCTAAACACATTGCTTACAGTAAAGAGGACAAAATATCGCTGGTTGTTTTCTCCTACGCAGTTGTTCACCCAAGGACAGTGATGATCCATTTTCCTGATGCATCTCTTACAAATACTGGAAAAACAAAAAGATATAGAAACATAAACATCTTTCAAATAACAATTAGTGGTGGGACTCGATTAAAAATTTTACTTTACATGGTCTGTAATTAATTAATCGCAAGTAATCGCAATTATTTTGCTACTAAAATGTTGAATGAATGCACGTATATTCTTAACAACAAACATGTTTATTGCTTTT
>JAOUQU010347583.1:0-22934 GCA_028566735.1 Ammoglanis amapaensis
TATATATATAATTACTCTGGTCTATTCATATGTCAAGATAGTTTAACTAGAACAAATAATAGACTACAGGAGCTTTAAAACATCTCGGTCAATGTCGCAGCACTAAGACGTCTCCAAAGAATCGCCATCCATGCAGCAGTCAGGTGTGTGTGCTATTTTTATACATTAGCAGGTTCATGAGGATTAAAGTGTAAATTTAAATACTCTTTAGTTTAGGTTTGAGGTAAAAAAAAACGTATGACGTGTGGCAACGTTTGATGTGTATTTATTTCTGTGGTTATAATTCTCAGGCCTTTTCTGGATTAAGTTACCGTGTAACAAAACCCCAAGTTTTCATTTACTCAGCCGTCTGCACAGCAGCACAGCCAGTGCAATGTTGCCGGTACAAAATGGCTGCAGGCACCTAAGAATACTTTTGTAATAATGCAAGATTCACACGTCCTGGGTGACATGGTACAGATTAGATGGTTACTAAGATAATCATATGAACCCCTCTACTAAAGCACAAATTATTTGCAGCACTGAAGCATTAATAAACCTATTTATATTATATAAGTGAGACTGATGTGTGTGTGGTTTAGCTCACTAAAATAAAAACAGCACCAAAACATGTCCGTACAACCATCACCTAGGTTACCAGCGACTAATCCGATTTAGAGTCACAACGAGACACACACTGGGCAAATACACAAAATACCTGAACAGGTAACCATTCTGTTGCAGGTTCAAAGACAAACACACACACACACACACACACACAGGACAATTTCAGTAAATCCAAATAACCTGACTGCATGTCTTTAGCCTGTGGAAGGAAAACCACGCTGAACCCGAGACATCAACCACTAAGACACGGTGCCACCTTTGTTCAGGAAATGTACAAAATAATATTACACCAACGCAAATATTGACATAAAAGTTAAATTGTATTCCTTACCAAACATTAAAACTAAAAGCTGTGTTGCACTAAGTGCCACACCTTAGAGACAACGAACAAAAACATTTACACTATTATGTACACTATTGCAATTGTTCTTTGGCTGGGAGAAATATTTCTCTAAAAGCTTAGAGCTAAAAATCAGACCAGCTAATGATAATAACCAATTTGTCCCTTAGATGTGAACTAACATGGCATATAAAACATGACTAAAATGTGCACAACATTAAGCATATTTTTAGTACTTTTTATTAGGACGAGACCCAATAACCAAAGAATGTTAAACAACGTTAAACAACGACAAGTTCTGGTAACCAAGAAATACAAACAGTTCTAGCATTGGTGTTTTGTCTGTTTTATGAATTTCATATTTTTCATTGGAGATGACAGGAAGTCATCATGTCGTGTTATGACCATCGAATTGAGATGCTGAATTGTCCAGTAAACACCGAGCCACAATCATCGTAAAGCCGGTCACATATGTAATAAAAAATGGTGCATTTAGTTGCACGCAGCGACGGTCCTTTTTATGAAAAGCAGGAACTAGTCAGTTAAGAGAGACATTTCACACTAGTGAAGACACAATAGTGGGCAGTAGTGAGCACACAATGATAGAGAGCGGTGGGCAGCCCTAGACACGGTGCCTGGGAAGCAACTAGGGGTTTGATGCTGGATTGGGTAACCTAAGAACCCGCAGCTCTCTGGACGTGACGGACCAACCTTACAATGGTAAACAATGACAAGCTCTGGGTAACCAAGGGATACAGACAGAGGCCTTGATGTGTTAATGACGTGTACACGGATGAAACCGAACAACCAACTAAGTGTTGACAAGGACCGTGTCAAGGTCACGATGTGATTTTTAAAGGTCAGGATGATCGATGGACTCACCTGTGGTCGAGAGGACCGTGCTGGCAAAGAAAAGCGCCGATGTAAAATCCCAGTTCCAGTTGGTTAGATTGTTGTTTAACACCGAAACACCGTAATTACTCGCTTCCAGCGCTTTGTGTAAGAATTCCTCCAGTCTGTCCGCAGATAAACATTCATTCTCGCGGAGGAATCGTTCCTTGGTGGCGCTGAGATGTTGTCGGAGCTCCTGCTCGTATGGTAATTCTACTCGTGAGAAGACAAACGCCCCGAACACCAGATATAATAAATAAGCCACCAGAAGGAGCAGAAAATACCACGTCGACCGGTTCCCTTCCACCATCCGTGCGCAGCAGTTTCCGGAAAGACACTTGAGCATTTTTTCACACGAGTCAGAATCCGGTGTCTTGTTATCGTTTACCGAATCTCCCACCCGGCCTGAAGCGACTCAAAACACCGCCGGGTAATCAAAGTGCCGTTCGAGCTCTCAAATCCCTGCAGCAGGTTTACCTGCGTACGTTCCGGTTACACCGTGGTGATGCGAGCGCGAGCGACAGAGCACCGTGTCACGTCAGCGTCGCCACCCGTAGCTGCAGCTTCTGCCCACAGTGCGGGACAGACAGACAGACAGACAGACCGACAGACAGACAGACAGACAGACAGGGCGCGTCCCCGCACCTCACAATCACGGCCTGTATCGAGCGTGTTTACACTGGAAACTCAGTAACACCGCGAACACGTTACATACGATACAAGAACCGGTTCCACCTGAACCTCAGGTGCTTTTATGTGGATACATGGGACCGGTTCTGCTCGCTCGGGAACATTTTTGTAGACCACAGATTGGAAACGGAAAAGATTTGCGTCACAAGCACATGGTTCCGGATCTCCGGGGTGTCGAGGTTTTCTTTTCTCTTAGCAAAGAGCAGAAACACGTCGTGACTTCTGATTCAGTTTCATTAGAACAGAACAGAAAGACTTGCAGGAACAACCCTGGTTAAAGAAAATGTGGGTTTAATGAGAAGTTTTACAGCAGAACTGCGAACAATTAAACTATATAGTTTTATACTAGAAGTGTGATCTATTACAGTAGAATTGTAAATCTTTACAGTAGAACTGAACATTTACAATAAAATTATAAACTTATACTAGAAGTGTAAAACTTTACTGTACATTTACATTAGAACAGTGAACCACAGTAGAATAACGGTGAACTGTGAACTATTACAGCACAACTATAAACAAAACGATGACAAAGTAACCGTAAACCTTTACAGTAGAACCGTGAAACATTACAGTTGACAAAACTGAATCTTTACAGTAGAATTAAACTTTTACAATAAAACTATAAAGTTTTATATTAGGACTGTGAACCTTTACAGTAGAACTGTTAAACATTACAGTAAAACTATAAACTTATATACTAGAAGTGTGAATTTTCACTGTACATTTACATTAGAACAGTAGAATAACTGAACTATTACAGCACAAATATAAACAAAACTATGACAAAGTAACCGTAAACCTTTACAGTAGAACCGTGAAACATTACAGTAAAACTATAAACTTTTACAATGAAATTTTGAACCTTTGCAGTAGAACTGAATTTTTACAGTAGAACTGTGAACAATTACTGCAAAACTCTAAACTTTGACAAAACTATGAACTGTGTTTACACTAGAACTGAGATTTTTTTTTACAATAGAAGTATGAACTTTGATAGTAGAACTTTGAAGGTTTAAGGACACGACAATCATATATTATCTAACCTATTGAAGGTTAAGGTCCTTCCTTAAGGCCTTGATGGTCTAGTATATTAACCACTAGAATATGTCCTTTATTTAATAGTTTGTTCATTTATTTATTTGGCCGTGCATTACATATTATAAGATTAGGATTTATTAATTATATTTTACATCTTTTGTTGTATTCGTGACTGGACAGGATATTACAGACTGCACACGTGTCATCAGTTCAAGTTCAGTGCCAAACACTATTACATACAAGTTGTGTATGAAGGTTTAATATTTATTTATTACTGTGTTTTATTATCTGTATATTTCTTTAACATAATTACATTTAAAAGAGATAAATAGAGTTTGATCTTTGTGGTGGAACATATTAGACGATATAAGTTTCCGTCACGGCTCTGATTTTCCCTCACGTTAAAATACACGTCAACAGGACCTACTTATAAATGCTGTGTGTGTGTGTGTGTGTGTGTGTGTGTTAGTTTTAGATTGGTAACCTAAATTTTATTGTGAATGAATGTTGAATGTACTGTTTTCATACGATATAATATGATTTCTGTTTTATTACCTACTAGGTATGTGATCATTTATCTGTTTTCATTATTTTACGTTGTAAGCTAACGTTCTCATTTATTATAAAGTTTTGCGTCATGTAAACTGTACAAAAATCACTATGAAATGTACAGAAAACATTTTACATTGTACAGAAAACACATGTTAGCAGTTCAGAACCAGTTTATTACTGTTGGTAAAAGTTATTTCAGCTATTTAAACTGCACCAAGCAAATCAGAAAGTTTGTTATACTTAAGTGCTTGAGCAAATGTGAAGTAGCTAGTACGTACAGATATTATTAGCTAATCTAATCAGAAACCAGTTGTGCACTTATTTAAATAAGTAATACAAATAAATATTTAAATCAGAGAATCTCTTAAGATATTCAAGTCAAATAGCAGCAAAGCTACTAAGGCGTAAAGCGGGGCAGGTCGTGGGCTGGCGGTTAGAAAACTGGGCTTGTCATCGGAAGGTTGTCGGTTTGATTCCGAGAGTCGGAAGGTCACAAAATGCCCTCGAGCAAAGTATCGAACCTCTAACTGCTCCCCTGGTGCCGTGACTAGGGCTGCCAGCCATGCCGAGCACATGTGCTTACTGCTGCCCACTAGTGTGTGTAAATGTCTTTCACTGCACAGATTAGGTTACATGAGGAGGTATAATTCTTACATGTTTAAGAAGCACAGAGGTGAACAGATTATTCTAAACCTGCCTAGTTTAAAAATCTCTTCAGAACAAGCAGTAATCATCCTATCATATCAGACTGGTGCAGTTGGGTTATCAAAGTGGTGCAAATCTGATACGTAAAGGTCATAACAGTCAGTAACCAAGGAAGTATTTCCAATTTCAGGTTCTTGTTTTCTAACCGAATTAAGCTAATCTAACCGAATGTGATACTCTCACACTACTTAAAAATAATTTGCATAATAAATGTACAGTCAGCTAGAGAGAAGCTGATTTGTAGTCTGGTTTAGATTACACTAGTCCAGTATTAATCTAATAAAACTTGTATCTAGTTTGATCTATTGAATCTAGCTTCTTATTTATCCTCACCACGAAAGGTCCCCTGAACCGATGAGGTTAACATCGAAGCATTTCCTGCTGTGAGCATATATATATTTGGAGAAAGAACACCTCTCCAACCACTAAGCATGACGGTGGATGAATCCTGCTTTGAGATTGTGACGTGGTGAATAATGGATGCAATGAAATCAGCAATGGATGCATTGGCAGCTTCTTCGGGATAAAGCAAAAATGCAAAAATCACTTCCAGCTGTAAAGTCTTCTGTCCACACAACTTAAAATTAACAATTAACTGTCCACTCTTGAATAAAGCTTTTCATTTGGGGTTCTGCATACAATCGTTTTGGTTAAACAACCACCTATACAAGATATTTCTATACATTTAGACTATTTCTGAAAAAGCGAAAATGACATGTTTAAGCTCTGACCAGACTGAAGCCAAAAGTAGAAACCTTCAATTTCTTTTTGAAAAGAAGTTGCATAAATGAGGTCAATGGCAAACAAAGAAAAACATTCATGTGTTTCAACGTCACTTTTATTATAAGTGTCACTAGAGGGCGCCAAATACACAAATAAGAAAAATATTAAGCTCCACTTTTGTAAAACGCTGTAATGGCTTAAAGATCAGAAGGTCGCTGATTCAAGCCCAACTATCACCAAGTTGCTAATGTTGGGCCCCTGATCAAGGCCCTTGTGTGTGTCTGTCTGCTTTACAAATTATTTAAAAGTTGCTCTGCAACTGACGCTCTATCCAGGGTGTTTCTGTGTGCCTTGTGCCCATAGAAAGGCAGGCATAATGTACAACATGTGTTGTCCCATCTTCTTCTAGGTTTAAATATTTTTGTCTATTTTATTGTCGTGTTTTAAACCCCGGAGTCGTATTCATGACGACAAATTGTTCATTCATTCATTCATCACACAATGGACAATTCTGGTCTTTTCAATTTGCCTTATCTGTCTGTTTTTGGACTTGTGTACAGCAGATATGTTCCAGATAAAGTGCATTAATAAACATTAATAAATATTATTGTAAGGAGTTACATTAATGTACGGCACAGTGCATACAGTCACATAGCAGTGGATAGAATGAAGAGTTTTATAGCCTGGTGTGCTGCACAGTTGTGTGTAATAATTGTGTGAACAGTTATTTCTGGGATAGGTTTGAGAGTCTTATTGCCGTGTACATACCGTAACTGAACTGATAATCAAACCCCAGATTTGTTTGCTGTGGTGCAACAATGCCATTTACCTGAAATGTTATGATGCTTGCGGTTGTATTGTTAATTAGGCTGCACTTATAGTGAGAGATCTTATTTAAATGGAAAAACGGTTTGTGGACCGGTGCTACACTTGGGATAAGACCGTGGAAAGTTTCTTCTTGTAAGAAACGTCATAATGTATTAAATGTGCACCAACGTTCTTTGGATCCTGAACATGGTTTTTTGTCAAACTTTGATACTGTTGAGACTTTATGAAAGTAAAACAGCACCTCAGCAGAGTCCTGGTTTACGTCTTTAAGGTATTTGAACTGACATCAAAGCCACAGAACATGAGAATCTCAGCTGAATTAGAACTTTATTGATGAACAGCTGAAATCAGCAGGATTTTTCCATGTGTTAAACTCACTTCTAATTGGGGCCGAGGAACTCGAGTGCACAGCACAGATGTTTTTCATCACGGACAATCTGACCTTCCCCTTTCAGTGTGTGTGTGTGTGTGTGTGTGTGTGTGTACGTGTATGTTTCAGTGTTTGTGTGTGTGTGTGTGTGTGTGTGTGTGTGTGTGTGTGTAAGGTCAGTGCTTGCCAATCAACAAATTGCTCCTGAATACCTGCATTTTTGAACTTGACCTGTGTTACAGATTTTCCAAGTACTCTGATAACAGTTCATCTTTGTAGACATGTAAAAGTATTTAAAAATCTTTTGTAATGATGGTTGTGTTCAGGCATTTACTAAATTTTACAGATTAATTCATGACATGTTTTCTGAATGCTCGACACTCCTCGGGGTTCCAATAATTTTGCAGTGTACTCATCTTTAGCTTATGACTTTTGGCATGGTGGACGTATGCATTCTGGGGGGCAGTGAACTGTGCTTGTGATGGAAAGGTTGCGTGTTTCCATTCCATGATTGAAGTGTTATTTATTGAGGCACCAATCCCCCTTACTGCTCCCGGGGTGCCATGGCTATGGTTGCCCATCACACCAGACAAGTGTTCTCACTGCTACCCCTTATTAGTAGTTGGTTTAATGTGGATGATTAATTACACTGTGTTTAAAATTATACTCATTTTAATTTTTGCCAGGGTTGCACAGATTTTTGATTGAACACAGAAAAATGTACCAAGATGCACTAAATTGGCACTTGGTATTACACAGTATTGCACAAGATTCGTTCATGGATCATTAGGATTATCCACAATCAAGGAAGAAGTTTCTTAATCATTTGTATTTTTAGTATTTTCGTGTTTTGTTTTTTTTTTTGCACTTTTTGATTTTACATTGTCGGTTTGTCATCAGCTGCTGGGAATCCTGAATGCATTTGATTTTACACACAACACTTTCGACAGTCTGCCAATGCCCACGCCAAACAGACTAGAGTAAAGCAGAACACATGGTGGGGGGAATACAAGGCCGTTTCCAGCTCTTTGTTTGTTACAAGCTTGTGTTAGGAAGTGGCAAGAGAAGTTTGGTTAAGTAGGAACAACAGCATGGACTGTTATTATAGTTTGGACTTGGTGCTTCAGTTCCAGGGACCTCAACCAGCCTGTGCAGAACCCCAACCGCACCTATTCCTTCCTATTTTTATTTCTTAACTTGTACTTTAATGCTCATGGTTTGGAACTGGTCACATCAGCACACAATCCTAATCTCATGAGAATGAACATCCATGCTGAGCCCGTGTGGTGTTATAGCAGGACGGAGCAGCCGGTTTACTGTACTGGCTTGTGGAGACGTTTAAAATGGAAGACTTGTTTCTTCCCTTGGCCTCAGAAGGCTTGTTTCACTCCTGCCAAACAAACAGATTGAAAGGGTATTAGTAATAAATTTCTTTTACACATGGTAATTCAAACAAAGTGCAACATTACATTGCGGACAGTCAAATGCTTGAGGCCTGTGTGACTTTCAACATCATTTTTGCAATTTATTTAACCCACCGATGCGAGAATGGAAATATTCACACACGCTATATAAAACACAAGTTAGCATGAAACAGATTCTGTTTGCTTTTTTATGTAGCTTGGAAAGAGTTTAGGAGGAAAGTGTGAAGACTGGATGCTGGTGATCTGATTTCTGAGAAGTGTTCGTGTGTTTTTCATCCTGCTGCTTGATGGTGCTGACACAGGAATTACTGTCTGATTTAAAGAAGCTTAAATGTTCTTGGCTAACATGGTAGCACACGCATATTAAAAGCACCTTGTTCACGGGTGCTCGGGCTGTAACGCCTGTTCATTTTGGGACACATATAATTATCGACTCTGCCGCACTTAAATCCCAATTTGTCATTTCCATGTTGTCGGATCAGGCATCCGTTACCAATTAGACAGTACATTGTTATCACGTAACTCGTTATGATGTTTTCTTTAGCATGACAATGCATTCTAGTGCATCGATGAATGATTTGCAGATTTTATCTGCGACTAACATTGTCGGTGAGATTTAAAGAGCCGCAGAGACAGATGCATGCGGTACATGTAGAAAACAAAGCTGGCTTGCAATAAATAATACAAGCATGCACAGACAGATGTATGCACACACACAGATGTAGAGAGAGAGAGAACTGGACTGCATGTCTTTGGACTGGAGTACCCAGAGAAAACCAGGTAAATCAATTATGTGTGTAAATATACGATTATGTGTGTAAACGTGTAAAGGGAAATGCAGTTATTGTTGTGTAAACATTTACATTAATAAACAGTAAAATGCAGGCCTTTATGTTACTTATTATGTTTGTTGTGTTTATTATGGGTTAAATACATAACGATGTTGCAAATATTGTTCGCCAGGGGCAGTTAATAAGGAAATAATGAGCATGTTATATAGCTTATGTTCTTACAAGCTGTACAAACACCAACTAATTCTTCAACGTTCACTTTTCACATCTAAAATCTGTGAAAACTAGAAATCTATTTTGCTCTATTTTGATCTATTTGTGATAGCTATCTATATCACCCTGATCGCAATCCATCACAATCAAGCCCGGTTCCCATTTAAATCTCTTCAGTGTTTCTCAGACATGATTTAATTGCAAAAAGCTGCAGAACACATTTAGAAATCTTCGCCATTTATCTTTTATCTCCATAAAGTCAGTTGTTGTAATAAGGATAAGGAGATAAGGAGGAGTTGGAACAAATATTCACAGACAGGTTTCATTAGATCTGCTTTTACTACGAGACTCCTTCAACTCTGATTAACATTGAACAAAATAAGCATGTTATATAATCGGTTTTAAAAAATCTTTCTTGTTCCAAAAACTGTCCTTAGATCACAAATTATAGGGAAAAAAGTTTTTACTGGCCTTCATTACTTTTTTTAATAGACTACATGGCCAAAGGTATTTTTGACCCATTACAACTAGTGAATCTGACTGGTGCATCCACGCAACTCTCTGTAGACGGATACGGAGGTGGAATATGTTTCACTGGAAAGTTTAGAAAGTTAATTACATTTCTGTTTTGCATCAGTTTCTTGGGTGAACTCTACATGACTACACATGACTAAAGTCACTCAAAATTGTATCACCAATTTCATTAAAAAAAAACAAAACACTTTCACCCCTGTGCTTATTAGAAACGTTAGAATGAATCCTCAGCATTTAACTCAATCTGTGCAAAGAAAAACACGTTTACATATTTAGCATTGTGCGCAGTCCTAGCCACGATGCCCGGGGAGCAGTAAAGGGTTTGGCGCTGTCTGTTGTGACATGTCGACTCTCAGAATCGGACCGGCGACCTTCTGATCACGAGTCCACCAAGCCCCAGCAGCCCCAGTGTAAAATGCTCTGTGCTTAATGCGTGAACCACAAAAAACTAGTACTAATAACTAACTACTACTAACTACTAAAACCTGAAACTGAGTGCCAAACTTCTGTCAACCTTACTTCAATGTGAAAATTTCATTATGTGTAGCCTAGTGGGTAGAGCTTTGGGCTGTGAACCCAAAGGTTGGGGGTTCAGATCCAGGCTCTGCTACACGGACACTGTTAGGTCCTTGAGCAAGACCCTTAACCCTGTGGACTCCAGGGGCGCCGTGCATTGGCTGACCCTGAACTCTGACCCCAACTTCCAGACAAGTTGGGATATGCGAAGAGAAACATTTTGTTGTACTGTACATCTGTATATGTGTAATGACAAATAACATTTGAATTTAAATAAAGAGCACATATCTAGAAAAGAGCACGACTTTATTTAGACATTTTCATCATGTATATATGTGTCTCATTTCATTAACAATGACAGAAAGCAAGTCAATTTTTATTTATAAGAACGTTATTATAATAGAAGTTAACATTTTAGACTGTGCTACAGAGCACAATGAAATATAGTAATAGTTATAGACAGGAAGAAACACATGATGGATACAAGTTAAAAAAAAAGTTATCAATAAAGTGTGATGACGTACGACAGTACCAAAAATGAATCACAGATTAATGCATTAGTGCAAAAAGCAAAGACAGATGGAACTGTTGACCGATTTGTAGATCGAGTCTACTGGAAGTTAATTAGTGGTGTATAATTATTTAAGTGGTGTTTCTTGGTTATCTTGTACAATAACGGGTCAAGATATCTACTGTATTTATCAATGTATTAGCTAGACACCTAACAACAGAAACATCATCCTAATTTAAAATAAAATATAGCCTACTAATTACAGAATCTTAACTATTCTTAAATAAAATTGTAAACTTATACAATTAATCTAAAACCTTGTTAATATCTAATCCAGACATGGCAGAGCTGTGCCATGACGCTCGCCAGACACCCAACTCGTAGTTAAATACTCCACAATTATTTTCATGTGCAAGTGCAATTATTATTATTATTTTTTTTTAATCAAAGTTTAAGACTTGATTTTGATATTGCAATATGTAGATGCTGGTTAAGCAAAATCCTGCAACTAAATAAAATGAATAATAAGATTAATGCTTTATATCATTATGCAGAAACATCATTTTTGCCCTTAAAATTTCTAGCAGTGTCGTTTCAAATACAAAAGTGAACATTTGTACTATATGCGTGAAAATTCAAATAAATAAGTATTTACAATCTATGGCAAAGCAAAATTTTCATGGTATAAAGTTGCGCAATAGAAAAAATAAGTTACAGTACTATTAGAATATCATACATCTCAAACCAGGCAAAGGTGTTCTGTAAAATAACTAATGAATATAAACACAAAGCTTAATAGTTATATTAAAATGATAACTTCTAAATCGTTGGGTTTATATTCAAGATGACAGGACTTAACTCTGTATTATTAAGAGTATTTGTCTGAAGAATCGTTTAAAGTAACTTCATGTCTAATGGTTTCATTTTGACTCTAAGCTTTAATGTCTTTAATGTCACCGTCATGTCATTTAATTTTTATAAATCTGTTTTTTTCTATCCATTGAAAAACCCCTCTGAAGACTCAAGATCTGATCTGAAACATCCGACTTGATGAATAAGTCTTCTATCAACAGACGGAAAGGTCTTCATTTGTAAATCAGTCTGTAAACGAAACAAAAAACAACAAATAAAACACAACATAACAACATGGTTTATGAATTATTCACACACTCCCGCACATGCTGGGGAAGAAATGATCACGATGCATTGAAAACATGATGAAGCTGTAAGTCAAATTTAATTGCCTTTGTTAGGGCGGCGCGAGGGTAGTTAGCAATCTTGCCTCACTGCTAAAGCATTCTTTGTGGAGTTTGCATGTTCTCCACATTGCTGTGTGAATTACCTCCAGGTACTCTTGTTTCCTTCCACAATCTAGAGGCATGGTCACGATCGAAGTGCCCTTGAACGAGGCATCGAACCCTTCCCCCTTCCCTAAAGGCTTCTCGTGCACCGTGGCTTTAGGGCTGCTCAAATGCTCACTGCTGCCCTCTAGTGTGTTTCGATGCACGGATGGGTTTCACCGTGTTTCAAATAAATAATTAAATAATTCATCTCACCTCTGCATTCATATTTGAGGTCAGAAAAGAAGACGAGCTCTTGAGAAAAGACAAACAAGCCTAGTCTTCCTCCAGCGAAGGTTTTATCATAGACAGGCCCAGAATCTGCCATGATCTGCTTCCCCTCATACACTACAACCCTGCAGAGAAGAGATACAACTTTTAACAGAAGCTAAATGATACAAATGATTTGTGTTTTAAAGCAAGACATTTATTAATTTGATTTAGTATAATAGTGTAGCAGAAGGTTATAAATGTAAATGAACGATATGTCTGTACCTAATGAAACCAGTTTTGGGTCTGTGAATAAGGTGCCAGCGATAAGCAGTGTAGTCTTTCCATCCAATGTTTTTCGGATCATGCCAAAGAGTACGAACCTAAAAGATGCATAATAATCAATAGTTTTGTATCATTTTTCTTCAATGTATGATTGAAAGATAGAATACGGAACCCTAAACAACACAGCTAGCAATAAAACTATTGTTTAAACTGTTTTCTAGCGATTTCGATATCAGATGTAAATGCCCACCTGATTTTTTGTGTTGCCAGTGTGCCAAAGAGCATTACGCAAGAACTCTCCTGTGCCTGTTGTAGAGTTGACTACTTTTAAAGATACACCAGAGAGGCCAAAAGCCTTCGATGGCTTCTCCTCCCAATAAGTCTGTGTTATCTGTTTCCACATCACCACATAAAAGCGTCGACTGGACTGGTAACCAAACACAAAACCGGCATAGTCATCGTCCCGGTCTGTGTTCACGTAGAAGGTCCCGCTGAAATCCACAGAACTGAATTCGTCATAACCTGTAAATGAAGGAAATGTATGAAGTAATGAAATATATACCAAATAAAAAAGGTGGCACAGGTTATGCAATGTGTTGCACCATTGTCACACGCACCTACTGCGATGCCGGGGTCAGAGTTGGCAATCTGTACCAATTCTTTGCCCTGGTTGCGAACTACCCAGTGAGGGTCAATCTGCAGGGTTCCCTTTGGATCCAGATGCACCATCTGAAACTTTCTAAAATCCGTCACGCTGATGGCGTTGTTCTCGGGACAGACATCGAACAGGTCAGGAATACTGTCGTTGTCAAAGTCGTCTTTACAAGCATCGCCACGACCATCACCTGTACGTTACACAACGAACAAAAAGCAAAACAAATCGTCAATGCACATCATTTAGAGCGATCAAGTTTGTGTGTGTGTGTGTGTGTGTGTGTGTGTGTGTGTGTGTGTGTGTGTGTGTGTAAATGTGTGTTTCACTGCATGGATTGGGATAAAAGTCCAGTGGTGAAAAACATATTCTTAAATCTACTCATGTTAATGTAGTGATGTTGGTACATGTTGATATGAGGGATAGGGGAGATAGGTACTGTTGATTATTTGTTGGACAAGTTGTGTAAATAGCGTTTGTATTTAAAATAAAACCGTTTTTTTATTTGATAAGCACTGCTATGATAAAAACATGGTAGCAGACTGGGGTCTTGGTCATGGACATCTGAACATATTGTACTTCTACTACATAGCTGACGATCTGGAATTCTCAGCAATAAAACAAGGAACATTTTCCAAAAAGTGTCTTAAAAACTTCAAACGTGTCTCCAAAAGTCTTTCCGTTACTATAAAGGCCGGTACAAAACACAAATTTGAGGTCTCTTTTGGTTTCAGTGAAATTTATGCATCTCATATCGCTTGTGTTATCGGGTTTCTTTGATATGCCATGTTTTATGAGACGGGCCTTGGATGACCTTCCACGTGCAGCATTAAAAGACACTGAATAATAAAGTCTTGGATCCTATACAATTGAAATTGAGATCACGCACAGACATAAACAGGTGTGGGAAGTCCAACAGCGCATTCCAAACCAAATGTGTATCAAGACTTCAGCTCCCCGATGATCTGCAGTGTATTCCAGGCCTTTATCTTCACATCTCAAAAGTCAGAACTGCCCCGGGTGACTTTTTTATATCGTTCCCTCCTAGCTCTTGCTCTCTGCGGGACATAGCACTGCGCTGAAACATTCCTCCCATTAATAACCCTAAAACTCAATCCATGCATTTCAATCTGTTATTAATGCACATGGAGTGATGAATTTTGGCTCCTGGGCTTGACATTCTAAATTCATTTTTAAGTCTAATCCTGTTTTTTTGTGGATGAAGAATTTGCCCTAAGGTTTTGTAGATCTGCACTTATGACCTGCCATGTTATGACTGAGCACTTAACTAATCTGGCAATTTGAAAGGCATCTTAGCATCGTTCTTCTGCCCTCACCATTTTCATCCAGCTGATCAGGATTGGCCACCAGCCTGCAGTTGTCCCGGTCATCAGGAATTCCATCATTGTCGTCATCATGGTCGCAAGCATCACCTTTGCCATCGTTGTCATGATCTGCTTGGTTGGCATTGGAAACGTACGGACAGTTATCCAAGTTGTTCTGATGACCGTCCTCATCTATGTCCTGATTGTTATCGCACTGATCTCCAATCAGATCATTATCTCTGTCCGTCTACAGGGATCAGAAACATGAAACAGACGTTATAATAATGATACCGATTTACCATCAAACGAGTGTTCACTGATTCAGAGTCTTTGATCTTCCGGACCTGCTGTGGATTGTGAATTAGCGGACAGTTATCACACTGATCTCCGACGCCGTCCAAATCCGTGTCCTTCTGCTCAGTATTGTAGAGAAGTGGACAGTTGTCTTTCTCGTTCAGAATTTCTGCGAATCGACAAAGTACAAATCGATCACAGTCGATTGATCACATACAGTGTATACAGAATAATGAACGAGTCTCATCTTATACCGTCTCCATCCATGTCGACGGAGCAGGCGTCTCCCTCGCCGTTGTTGTCCGTGTCCGTCTGTGCAGGGTTAGGCTCATATGGACAGTTATCACACCTATCACCAACAGAATCCTTATCGTAATCATACTGCCGGGGGTTGTACATGAGTGGACAGTTGTCCTGAACGACAAAAACAGGTCATCAGATATAGCATTATATTAGTATCTGTTTATGCCGTTTACAATTTTTTTGTATCGTCTGGGATCATCGCTTACCCTTTCATCAACAATTTCATCATTATCATCATCCTTATCGCACGCATCTCCTTGTCCGTCGTTGTCATAGTCTTCTTGACCAGAATTAGGAAGGGTGGGACAGTTGTCCTGAAATAAAATAATATTTAATATAAAATTTAATCTTTATTAGCCTTGCTGGTATTATCAGGCTTGTAGAACATTTCAGATTTGCTTCAGTTCACTGGGTATCATGTACTCACCCACTATAGAGCAGTAAAGTGTATTTAATATATTCATTATAAATGCTTGTTATGGATGGCACAAAGAAACCAGAACTGATCATTCGAAACACAGACTAAGATTCAGAATAAACATTATATAGTTTTTTTTTTCTTTAGACTTCTCATGAACTAAAGGTCACAACAATATTTGCATAATACACTTAATTGTGCTTAATTATTATGGTTGCAGTTAAAAAATTCAGTAAATAAATTATTCATCTTGATCTAAGCATTTCAGTTTCACTTTAATGCAGTGATTTTATAGTAACGTTTTAATGTCTTACAGATTTTGGATCTAGTTTTTTTTAGCCTTGGTTGATTATTACACAATCAGTAATGTAGAATGATGTCATATTTTTATAAGTGTGTTGAGCTTTACAATTCCCATTCGTTTAAAATGTGCTCATGAGAAAGTTTATGTATTGTTTTAATCAGACTATTTTACTCTCTTTTAGATCATTTACGTTCCAACAAGCGACACATTCTTTGTCAAGCCAATTGTCTAATTTCCTATTTTATAGGCTTGTGTCTGCCTGGGTTACATGTGTTTACCTTTTTGCAATGATATGTGGCATTAGCTGCACATGCCAGGTCCTGATTGGGCCAACCATCAAGGTCAAAGTCCTCTCCACACACGATACCATCTCCAGCATAGCCAGTACGGCATTCACACTTGTACATGGGCTCAGTGACGTGACTGAGGAAGATACACTCCGCGTGTTTATTGCAGCTGTGGCTGTTGTCCTTACACGGGTTGTAAGGTTCACAAACCTTTATAACAAAGGAACACAAAACAGTGCATCAAAGACAACGTACACACACATATATGTGCGATGAATAAAGCATCTGTGAGCAGGTCGCGTGGACTGTGGATTGTCTGTGACTGACCTGTTTGTCTGTTTTTGCTGATTCTACTCCAATACCATAGGGCTCGGTACCTTTGTAACGTGGAGGACAAGGCTTACAGTGGAATCCTGGGTCGGTATTCACACACTGCTGCACCCCACCCACTTTATGGCACACATCAGACACCATATCGCACTAGAAATAAAAAACAAAGGAACAGCTAGACTGTGGACATTAAGATTATTACAACTACATCTACATAAATATGCAGAATAAGACATTCTGTTCTCCACATTGCATTATTAATCCCAACTTCTGCATGTAACATAATTATATAAACACTCTCTTCTTTCTCCTAGCCAGTGGCAGTACGACCATACAATCACAGTTCACAATTGTGTCTCAAGAGCATTAGACCAGGGTTCTGGGTTCCAGTCCCAGCATCTGGTGCTCCCATAATCTGGTGCACAGCAGCAATATAATAGTTACATATATGTAATGGGTATTTTCTGCCATCTAAAATATGTAATAAATTGGATTTCTCAAAAATTTTAGCTAACTAGGTGTAAATTACTTGTTAACTAAATATCATAATCTCAATGAATCTCTGAGGATCTTAGTATTGTGCAATTTATAACAGTTTATACTTTGCTCAGCATTGTATAATCTAATTACCTCGTTTACATCCTCACAGAAGGTTCCATTGCCACGGTAACCTGCGGGACATGGCCCGCACTCCCAGGAACCATCAGCGTCCGTGCTGCACTCCACTGCAGCAAAGCATGGGTTCGATAGGCATCCGTCTGATGAAACAATAGATGCATATCTACTCTTTTCTGAATCGAAACACGACATGTCAGTAAGAATTCTGTGAAGAATGTGATGCTCACTGATAGGGCATTCCTGTTTATTGCACACTTCATTATCCGCAGCGTCTCCAATACACTTTTTGCCCCCGTGTTGTGGAACGGGGCTATTACACTCTCTTTCACGACTTCTAAGGCCTCCACCACATGTTGCAGAGCAGCTTGCCCAGGGCGACCATGGTCCCCAGCCACCATCAACTGTATTGCGGAGTGACACACACACACACACACACACACACACACACACACACACATAAACATGAGTAAGACACTTGGCTATAGCTAAAGTTGCATAAAGAAATAAATGCTCTTTGTTTGAGGCCTCTGAAGGGCTGTTTTGTTTGATGCACCAGCTGTTAGTGAGTTGGATGTTTTTGCCCTGTTTGCCATTATGTTTAACGCTCTCATTGTTCTGTTAAAGGAATTGAAGAAAAATGCAAAATTATACCTATTAAACAGTGATGCCAATAATTGTTTCAGTTTTGACATTTATTGATCGAGGCACAATAGTAAAATCAAAAACATCCAGCAATCGTGAATTGTTAAACTAAAACGCAGATCCGATTTGGAAGTGAGATCCGTGAGCCGTCATTTTTATCCTCATCTGTGAGAATTTGATCGTTTAATCTTTTCTGTGAGGCAGTTTGCTCAAACTTCTTCCACCCGAATGATCAGTGTTAAACTGCGTTTTTAAATCACGTGATTAATTCAACATGAAATTTAGAATCACAGTCACTAAATTCACGTGAGTCTCTACTGCATCTTCAGACTCTTATAAGTCTAAATAAAATGTATTGGAATACTGTATCTCTGAGAATGTTCTAGTATGTGCTCACAACTTTACAGCAGATGGTTTGATACACAGCAGGATTATACTGCAGGAGGGATCTGTACCTACCGTTCATAAGAGTTCTGGGTTTCTATCAGGGTTCAGCAAGCACCGTTCATGCTTTGCCATTTAGCACAGGTTAGAGTTAAAGTCGTTCTATATAGCTCAATCATTTCTGATAGTAATGCGTGTTAAAAACCTCCGGTGTTTTCTGACATTTTCACGTTTATTGAACGCTATTTAAGTGTAAACACACTTAGGTTAGGTGGAGCATTTCCGGCAACAGCTTCTTAGCTGTATGTAGTTGTAAGTGATGGCTTAAACTAGTACTACAGACCTATTCTAACTTGTTTAAAGGAGTCGTATTAGGTCCCTTTTAAATTTTTATGTACGATAAGTATTGTGGAATCAAATAACAAACAAATGCACGTTCATTTGTGATGCGCATCACTGTTATTATTTAATATTTTATTTGTCCTGGTCTGGGTCGTGTATTTCCCCTAGTGTACTGATGTAAAATTAAATTATAAAAAAAAATAATTTCTTTTCTGTGGCTCTTTGTAATGTTAGAATGCAAACAGCTTTCCATTAGTGGTTGGAATGACTGGAATGTTTTAGAACTCCAGGTGGTAGATTTTTAGGAATTTGCTGTTGAGATAAAAGTAACAAAGGTTTCAGTGTAGTTAAGTTAACTTTTCAGTTTTCACTGCTGTGCTTTTCTCAATCCGAAACACACACACTAGGGAGCAGCGGTGAGCACACTGGGCAGCCCTATTATAGAGACGGCACCCGGGGAGCAGTTCATTGTCTTGCACTCGGGTTGTGATCTATTGACTCTCTGAATTAAACCGGCAACCTTCTGATCTCAAAACTGGCTTCCCCAGATTTAAGAAACACAATTGAAACAAATAACAACTATACACAAAAGCTTTTCTATACATTTAAATTGTTGTCACACAGTATTTATGACTCTTTTTTTAAAGTTCCATTCTAACTGAGCGAATTTTACTTTACGTTTGGACCATCTCAATCATTGGGTGTGTCATGGGAGCCTTTTCCCCATAATCCTCTGTGGTTAGAGATCTCATATTATCCTCCCAAGTCTAAGGATAATATGAGCGCTGGAAAGTATGACATCATCTTCTTGCGTATTTCCTTTCCACCGTTCCGACTCGGTGGGTAAAACAGACTCGGAATGAGTCCGTGCTTGTACGATCCGAACTTACTTGGGCAGATCGCAGCCTGGCAACTTTTTGTCTCTCGTCCCTCTTTTTCACAGTCCTTGCCACCTCGTTGAGGAACAGGAGAGTTGCAATGCCGTATGCGTGTGATCAGACCTTCCCCACAGGTCGCCGAGCACGCGGACCAGGGGGACCACAGGCTCCAGCCGCCGTCTTGCCGAACTGAACAAACAGACACGAATCCTTTTTTAATGAAACTTTCTCATACACCACGCAATACAGAGTTTGTCTCGGCATGAAAACAAAAAGTTTTCCGTACCTCGGCGGTCGCATTTGCCTAGGCTGCACCTCCGTGTCTGGATGGAGGGGCCAGTGCATACGCTGCTAGTGTCGTCACAAGAACGGCCTCTCTGTTGTGTACCACTGCCACAAGTGACTGTACACTGAGTCCAGTCCGACCATGGAGACCAGCCATCTTCACTGTCCATTGCTGAGATCCAAAATATAAATGCAGAGGTTAAAGAACAACTCTTACTAATGTATACTTGTTTATACTGATTTGGTGTAGAAGCAGTAGAACGGGCACTTACGAAGACAAACGGGACAGCATTCCCCATCAACGAATGATGGATTGGCGCAGGAGACGGGAGGACAGGTGATCTGTCGACAGATGACTTTTCCATCCTGGCATGTGCATTTGGTGCAGCTATCAACGATCCAGTCTTCCTTGTTCTCAAAAAGTCGCCCATCCTGCCAGCAAATGCTCTGAGACGCTGGGTCCTGCATCTTATTAAGGGTTTCACGCATGGCAGTGTTCTCCTCTGACTGAAATCCAGTGTTTAACGAATGAGGCTTTGCAGTCATGACACGTTGCTAATGAGTTTTTAAAAACCAAAGCGAATCCAGACGTATACTCGTGACCGCACGCTGCCATCGAGTAGTAATAAATCTTTACACAAACAAGAACAACATAAATGACTGTGATTAAGTGCACGCATTCCTTCCACAGGTATGCGAGCAGACACCACTTCTGGCACAATTACACTGCTTTAGCAAACGGAAACTATAAGAAATTGACTTAATAAAGCTTGCAAAATTGTTCAACGTTTAACAGTGGTCGATTCACAAAACCAGCAGCTTAGCACATCTGGCGGTATTGATAGCAGCCCAATAAAAGCTTATGGCCAAAGTGTCTCCACTTACATAGACAGTATAAGATACATACCACTTTCTGCAAGCCATCAATGAGGTTGCTGACAACAACCCGGAGGCCCTTGAGCTCCTGAAAAAGGTTCATCAACTCCTCGCAGGAGTGCTCGCACATCGTCTCAGACGGACTTGTTGTCGGTGGATCCGTGTTTGGACTAATAACGTTGGTGGCAATGGAGGAAGGCACATCCACTAATTCTGCACTCTCACTCAATGTATTGAGCTCCTCTGACAAACGACAAGAAGGCAAATTATTAAATACAAATAGTTGAAAACTATAATACATGCATATATTTATAGGACTGTTATACATTTAATACTGTGCGTTTTGATTCTGGACAGTAATCGGCTTTGCGTGCTTTGAATAGCATGAAATTCAAATAATACAGAAGAAAAACTATTCGGCATAAAGAATAGAACAAAGAACAATAGAGATTTGTTTTATTTCCTTTGTCTGATGGGTTTTATTTAAAATCTTCGATTTTCCAGATTTTCCTATGACCCCATATAAGTCTATTCTCAAATACATTAACTAGCGTGCAATTTACACACAATCTGAGCATAAAATACATACGTGGCTCTTAAAACACTCATAAAATACAAAAACCTGACATTAACTAGAATGCAAAGCATAACTGGCTAAAGCTAAGAAAATAAAATATTTCTATAAATATGACTTTTGAGATTAATAAAAAATATGTGTGTAACCATCAAACTTTTTAAAATTTGTTATCTATCTTAAACTAAGCAATCTGTAACGATGAAATACAGTTTAGACATTTAGCAGACAACATGTTATGATATGATTTGCAATATGATCTAATATGCGATTTAAATACGTGGCTGTTTAAATCTAGAATTTAACCAGATTACATCGGATATATGAAACAATGTTCTGGAAATGTAATGCTTACACGAGTGAGTGTGTAAAACATTAAAATAGAGCCGTGGGAGTTTACAGGATGTAATGTGCTTTAGTTCCTACGGATGGGATTGTATTGAACCATGTCGACGTTTTGAGCGTGCACGTTACGTCCATGTGTGTGGCTGGAAGTGAACGAGGTAGGGGGTCCCTGGCTTGAAACCAGCTAAAACCAGACTAGTCTGATCATAAATAAAATAGTTTAGTTTTTGTAATAACATGTACACATGATATACTGCACTACATATTATATTAATACCTACTAACAGATCCAAAGGCAAGTGTTTTGATTTATCTATTTATTTCTATACTGATCATATTTTGCAAAGAAAATAGTACTTCATTCTTTGTGATGCTTCTATGTTCCTGTTGTTATTAGACTAATGTCAAATGTAAAACTAATGTTTATTCGGACATGGAACCGTAATCTCAGCGTCTCTTCTTCTTTGTTGTTAAAACATTTGAACCCTGGACTCCGATCCAAATAAAGAGGGATAAAGCAACAGTAAAATATGTCAGTCTGCAAACTGAGCACGATGGCATTTTAATTCTTTTAGTCTCTAAAAACTAGTTATAGTGACAGTCCTAATCTTTAAATGGAAAATACTTGATACTGCGGTAACTCCAAAAAGCAGCTCAAAGGCAGTCGGCTTACCAAGATCCTCAAATAGTACATCAACTTTATATTCAGGCAGTCACAAAAGAACCCAGACAAACAACGGCAGACCGAAGTTTCCTTAGAAAAGCTCAGCTAACATAAATGAATGATGTAAAAGACGGAGCAAAATGTCATTCACAAGAGATCCATGAGATAAAGGAAGAAACTAAAAACCGCTCCTAACCCGAGACAAAAAAACTATTATGGCCTGTCTTTAAAAATCCACACGCAGGTCTCATTTCAAAAGAATTAAAGCGACCACATCCTTTCAAATACGCCGTCAACAAACGTGGGGACAGTAATGTAAACATGTACCGTCGCTGTAAAACCTACGTTTACAATTTTATAATTTACAAAAGTCTTTTTACCACCGATCATTATTCCTCCTGCATTAAACCCAAAATGTACAGTGAAACACACATTTACGGATTCCAGTGAACACACACTAGGGGGAAGCAGTGCAGGAAGCAGGGCAGCTCTAGCCACGGTGCGGCGCCCGGGGAGGAGTTAGTAACTTTGGTCGTAAGTCCTGTCGACTCTCTGAATCTAACTGGCAACCTTCCTACAAAAGTAAAGAAATGTTTTTTTGTTGTTGTTTTTTTCTTTTCTATGAGCTCACATTCGTGGCTGTAATTCGCTGATACAGACATTTTTTAGATTAACTGAGCTTGTTGGTCGCTACGAAAATATCTTGAGCCAGCATTTTTTTTGCTTTTAGATTCTTGCTCTGGTAAACTCATTTACGTAAGTCCCCAATGATCGTGTGTGTGTGTGTGTGTGTGTGTGTGTGTGTGTGTGTGTGTGTGTGTGTGTGTGTGTGTGTGTGTGTGT
>JAOUQU010347903.1:0-12556 GCA_028566735.1 Ammoglanis amapaensis
ATGAAGACTTGCATATGCATATGGGACATTAGCTGGGTACAAATTGTCTCCTCTAGTCTCGTCCACCTCCTCAGAGGGTCTTATGATCACAGCAATGCCATTATTTTCTGTCTGTCGGTCCCTGGATCGCTCGTGCGTATTCCAGTGCGCATTCTTAACCACGCGCGCTCGACCTGATTAATGCTGCTGTTTGGAATCTAGGGTCTGGATCAGTTTGCCAATCATGATTACGACGCTGCACGTCCCAGTTCCCGACACACCAGATTCGAATCCAACAACCCAACAATCCAACTCATCAGCTAATCACCGGGCTGCAGGACTGTGAACGTGCCAACGATTTAAATCGAGCTCTTCGGTGACTTTGGTGGTCGTGCGTAAAAGGCGCAATCTGATCGTGATCTGTGTTTTTAAATGCATCCGTGTTCTGCTTTTAATGTTGAGTTTATGGCACGGGGTACTCGTTATCTTCTTTCTTTTACGCGCAACTTCGAGCTGCAGGCTGCGTACAGGATCATCCGGGCTGACATGACACACGCTGGCAGGAACAGCTAATGAATAATTGATTAATTGCTTTGGAAGGGACCGTTTTTGGACGCTTTGATGAGTGGCAGGGAGAGATAAAGAACCAAATGGTGTCGAAATAAACTGCATTTGGTTGTCTTACAAAGATGACGTGCGCGTGGATTAGTTATTTTGCTATAAATGCTTGGAATAGCTCATTTATAATGCAGATATTACGATTGCAAGTGCAATGCAACCAATGCATGTGGTTTATGTGGCATGAACGGGGCACGTGTTGCAGCGTCACTCGTTTGCCATGTTGGGGAGGGAGGGTGTCGAACACATCCCGGTGGCATCTTATGATCAAAATAAGCTATGGGACAGTGATAGCTGAGAGGTTAAGTTGGGCCCTTGTGAGACCCTGTAGGACCCCTGTGCATGGCCCATAATCATTAAGGCTCAAATTGTAACTGTAAGTTGTAAGTGTAAGTTACGGTCAGTCCATGTGCACAGTCAGAGAGTCACATATTGTATTCGAACTGTTATTTATTATAATATATTATTCTATTATTAAATATGTTACTATTATAATTGTCATCTTGCGCTGTAATACGCTGCAAAACGAATAATAAATATTAATATAGCGTATTTCTACGTTTCAGACGTCGTTTGTTGCCATAACTAGGTGGTTATAAGCGAGAATATTTTATGTTTTATTAATTATTGTTTCTCGCGGGGTCGCGCATTTCGCCGGCGTTCTGAACGCGCACTGGAACAGCGTCACCGGACGTGAACGCGCTTTAGCTCCAGCACTGTTGCGCGGTGCCTTCTGGACCTCTAATCAGAATGATGGTAATAATTAACACTTTATGTGTGTAACTGCACAGATCCCGAGTTTGTTATGTTCTTATTTGATTCACACTAAAAGTCTAACGGATGCTTTTGCGTACTCAGAACCTGCCAGTAGGTGGAGTGGCTCTATTACTGATTCCAAACACACTCCGTAAAAGACACAATAAGCTGTAATTCTGCTGTAATAAATTTACACAAAACGCTACTGAATTATTACTGTGTTCGGAAACGTGGGACGGTGACGAGCTTTTTACGTCATCTCGTGCGCGCTCCCGAGATGGAGAGTGTTCGAATCTCACAAAAACAAACAAACAAACAAAAAAACACAAAAGACGCCGGTGCGCGGACTTATTTTTTATAAGTTAATACAATTGTGTTAACTTTTAATCTTTGTACAGCTGTACAAGTGTATTTACTTGCAAGTTCGGGTGTGGCAGTGGAGTTTAAATCCATTCGGTAGATATATATTGGAGAGGTTAGCGCTTGTGCCACCTTGTCCCATTGCTTTGAATGGCGTGATGCTACCTGCGTTAGCACAGCTGCGAAACACTTAGAAACTTAGAAAACTTTACTTAGAAAGCAAGTACAGCTGTCTAACTAGTGATAGCACTATTAAGTGATTACTTTTAAGTCTATTTACTTTTCGTCTATTCGATAATGCTGTTTAGATAACGTCTCATGCTTATGCTAATGCAGGTAGCAATGCGCTATTTAAAACAATGGGACAAGTTGGCACAAGCGCTAACTTCTCAAATAAATGTCTACCGACAACACTTACAAATAAATGTACTCGTATATACACACAACTTTATATAGATTAAACACTAACAAAAAATATATGAACTTATTTATTACTAAATACCCTGTTTTTTGTTCTGCACAGCAGACAAGTTTATTACTTCGTGAGATAGGTTGTTTCCGCTATGAATTCTGGGATTGCCTTATTGAGTGAGTGAAGATGAATACTTCTGTGTCAAATCGACACAGACGCGAATCCCCTTCACACAGCCTTCAAAACAACAGAGTGAACACGGTTGTAAATAAAGTATTCACTCTCTGCATATGGCGGTTGCATATGTTTTGGTTTACGAAGGTGGTTAGAGAACTGAGCTTGTGATCGGAAGGTTGTCGGCGCTATAACAAGAGCTGACCGTGAAGACCGAAGTGCCTATGAGCAAGGCTTCTAACCATTAACTACTCCCTGGACGTCGTGGCTGGGGCTGCTCACTGTGTCGGACAAATGTGCTCACTGCTGCCCCCTTGTGTGTGTTCAATAGTGTGTTCAAATGTGCACGAATGAGGTTTAAATGCAGAGGAAGAATTCCCAAGTGTGTAAAAGCCCGGCCGTGAACTGTGGCGTATGGTAAATGGGGGAAAAATGTATACTTGTATTAAAATGCTTCAGAATCCAATAACATTACAGTTTGTGGGTACAAACGTTGTTTTTTTTTCTCCTGCTTTTTAATTCTACTCCACTGATTAATGATGCCGTTTTCCCCTGGAGGGCAGAACACCTAACAGCGCATCAATAGCATCGGTCCACACTGAATCTCAAACACCTCGATTTACAAACTGTTCAGCATTACTGTGGCTGTTACTGAACAATCTCTGCTGTAAACAATGTCAAGTTTGTGAAAGCAAAGGATTAATTATATTTGTTTTTTACTTTTTACGCAGTTAGATTGTTTCCTTTAAGTTATTGTTTAAATAATTAAAATAATTTAGTCTCCAGTTTCTTTTCTTGTAGTGGAACACTGTTCCGACGTTAATTCAGGTTTTCTGTGTTTGACTTTTGTAACAAAGAACAAAATAAAAAGCAAATAAAAAAGGAAAATGAATTGAAACGAATCTCTGTTGATTTGTTTTAAAGGATTGCATTTCCTGCAGGTGCACCTTGTTCTAGGATCGCAATTAGAACTCATTAGCAGCACTTTACAGGCACTTTTATGCAAAGCAACATACCATTAGGTGCTGAAGTGCATTCTGGGTTTCTAGTTTGTCGACAAATATGTAAGAAGAGTATTAAAATATTTATAAGCCGCGTACTTTAAATAAAGATTGGAATGGGTTTGCATGATTCTCCTTTTAACGTGCATAATATCATTAAAAAAACATTTGCGAGTCATTTCAGTATGTAAAGAAGCTTTTGCTTCTTTAAACAATAGCTGATTTATTTTATTGCACTTGTGTTCTGTGTAATGTTGCCAGATCAGACAAATCTCAACCATGTTTTGGTTAGGTTCAGAATTGGTCAGGAATATACTAACTCGGCTGGTATTGATTCGAGTGAGCTTTTACACTTCATTGTGGCTCTTGAAGTTATTTTTGGCTGAAAACTAGTCTTAGAATCTGGCAACCCTGATTCTGTGTTGCATCTTGGTCATATTTGTCCATCTATAGCGCTGAAATGACTTCAACTCTTGAATCAGCCTGCAGTTAGACATGTGTAAGTCCATGTTTTGCTTAATAATTCAAGTCAGGTCAGATTTTATTTGATAATTTTATAGCGCTTTTTAGAATTTAGGACCACCAAACCAGACACCCCTGTTGAGCAAGCCGGGGGAGACTGTGGCAAGGATACACTCCTTAAAAATGGAAATAAATCAAACTCAGCAGAAACTCAGCAGAGAACCGTTCTTCATGAGTTTTTCTTTATTTAGTCCGTTGTGAGTTCTCGGATTTTCTCAGTGCAATACGGCAGGTTTGAGCAGGTTTGAGCATTTTTAGCCTGACTTGAGTCTTATACTTGCAGTTTTATTCTCGAGAGAGTAAACAGGATTCCATTAGAACCACTGCTGGGTAAAAGAACAGAAGATGTAGTTAAAATTTAGAATCATTAAAAGTAAGCAGTTTAGCAGAGAAAAGCTTCAGACTCTGACTCTTATTATAATAGCGTCTTGTAATCAAAATGCTAAACATCATAAACAATTTAAAAGCTTTTTACATAAAGTGCTGTTTGAATATTTTGGTAGCAATAATCAAACCCGATGCTTTCAAGCCTCACTCAGAACGTCCTTCAGTGTCTGAGTTTGTTCTCGCAGCGATGAAGTCCTGAAGACATGTCCGACTATCAGAGCCTGGATATCATAAAACATTTCAACCCGGCTTGAGTTCAGAATCTCATCAGGACGTGAAATCTAAAATTTGCCGTGGGATCGCAGGAACGGAGAGTCTGCTGCATTGCTAATCTTTAAAAGTGGCTATAAATCCAGCAGCCAGCATCCCCGGCATGACGTCGGTTTTAAGGTCAGCGCTTGTAAATCCAGCAGACAGGACGAGGCAGTTCTGGGGTCAGTGCATCACCACAGACTGTATATTTACGACCCGTCCGTCGTCAGTGAACGGAATCCGTTTTGTTTGTCTTTGCAGCGGTCACAATGCCTTTCAATTCACTTTTTAAGGTAACCAAACTTTAGTTATTTAAAAGGGTGTAGAACAGGGGTCACCAACATGGTCGCCTGAAAGGACCTCATGGGCGGTCCTGTTCTAAAAATAGCTGCATATTTTACATATTGATATTTATTAGTTTCCTAGTTTATTAAATGATTGTTAAAATAATTGTGAGAAATCATTTACATGATCAGCATCTTCACATAGATGAATATCATTCATTATTAATAGTAACGTCATTAAAGGTTATAAATTTGTGATTTCACAAGTGTGTATCAAACTGGTCGCCCTTCACATTAGTTAGTACCAAAAAAGTAGCTCTCAGTTTCAAAAAGGTTGCTGACCCCTGGTGTAGAAAATCAAATCAGGGTTGTCACAGTGAAATGCTTTTGTGACCACTCGGCCACATTCATAAGTAAAGGATGAAAATATAAATATACAATAAATTACCATTACTGATGGCTATTTTTGTCAGGAGTCCGAATGTCTGGATAGGTGTGTGTACGACGTGTAAAAGGTTAGCTTTGTCAGGTTACCTCGGGCGCGCTGGCTTAGATCTTCGCTATTGTTACAGATCAATTTTAAACCTATTTTCTGGTCTAATTTTCTCTTTTCTATTCTGAGCTGCTTTCTTTTGCTCTTGCTGTGCTACTTTTTAACTAGCGTTCCCCCACAAGCGCAATCGAATCTACATCCTCCAGCCTGACGTCAGTTTTGCACCCATAAATCTTCAATATCAGTTATTCTAATGAAACGAAAGCCTTCATGATGAGTTCAGTTGCTCATCATCTCTGATGTTGTCAGAACCTACGCGATATTGCTAACGGTGCAGTTACTATTTAACGTCTTACCCATACGTATGTGTCACTGCTTGTTTACAAAAGGTTTACAAGACGATGTTTACAAGACGCTTTATAATAACAAAAGACGACACATGATCAATGCTAGTTTGATAAATGGTACACTAGATATGACAACTGACTAATTCATACGAGTATGAATGTACCTGGAACAAAGCAGCTGTCGATCATAGTGTTTCAATCCTGAAACACACCAGTAGAGAACGCCATGGCACATAATAAACAAAAAAAGATTTGCTAAAATGTGTGTATATGCTCGGTATATAATTGTATAGCCTCAATGTAACGTATGTTGTAGAGGTTGTATTTCATCACATGAAGTCATGATTTTATTATCATTTTAATACACTCTCGTGCTATTGATGTAATGTATAATGTATGATTGGCTCGTAATATGTATTTATATTATTAATAAACATACAAAACATTTTTCTGGTGACCCCAGCGTGACCTTGGCGGTGCTTCGTGTTCGATGGCGAAATGAAACGTATCATCGAATGTAAGAAAGTGGGAAGCAGTTTGTTTTTCCAAGGACATGATAGAAAACGACGGAGCCACGTTTTAGCTCTGTAGGTGCTCGGACACACACACACACACACACATGCACGCATGCACGCACGCACGCACGCACACACACACACACACGTATTCTCTCTTTGTCCCTGTGGATGAAGCAATTTCCATAAACACAAGGTGGCTGTGCTTTAATAATGTTGGTCCACAGGAACTCCAGCAGCCAGCGGCGACCCCTGACCTCAACCTAGTAGAACAGTTTTAGGATTGATTGGAACTTTGATTGCTAGCCAGACCTTTGTGCTTTTACCCAACTGGAACTTAGTTCCTGACCACACCGATGCTCTTTTGACTGGACGAGTGCAATTCCTAGTCACAAGTGACCATAGAGGCAAACCTGGTTGTGCTGTTTAGAAACTGGGTTTACATCCATTTGTATTTTTACCCACCGGGGGTAATATTATCGGCACTAAGAGACTCACTGGTCGACTCTTTATATTGTATTTATATGTGCGATATATCAGGATGCACGTGAACGCTTTCAGCAGCCATTTCTGATACAAACTTGTCCATAACTTTGTTATTATGTTTTTACGAATAATGTGACTTGGGTAACGAATGACCGCTTCCTGACATGGGTATTAAGCATGATGTTATTAAATGAATAAACAATTAACAACAAACTCTCTAGAAGTAAAAGCGAACAGCTCTAGAACTTTCCGTACAAGATTCGGTGAGACGTGTGTGGCTGAGAGCGGCGCCTAAACTTCGACTGTCGCTGAACTCTGAACTGATTTCCTTGGGAGATAATTGTCACAACTCGTTTCGTACGACTTTCATACATCACTTGAGCTTAGTCAGGAGTCACTGCCGGTCACTTCCGCCCCAGTAATCACTCACAGCAGCTCGTTTGATATAAAGAGAGTAGAAATCTGACAGCGCTATACAGTAATTCCCTATAATAACCTTTTAAAGTTTAGGTTTAAAGTAGACTGATGTGCCCGAAGCCTCACGGTTTCCACATGGTAACGTAATTCGGTCCGTCCCAGCAAGTTTTAACCCGCTCGTGTGAGTAGCATGAAGCTAAGCGGGACAGAACCATGACAGAACGTCAGATGGGAATCTGCTCGGAGGGTTCAAAACGTCGAACCCCGGAACGTCACCGGAAGTGCTAAGTCACTAAGTAAGCCAAGAATACTGGAGTACATACTCATCTGACATACAAGGTGAGTATGTTCACTAGCGAGGCAACTCCCTATGTTTTGGAACACACCCCTATATAATGCTATATGCTGTCATGTATAATATTTATAATATAAACGTACACACACATGCGAAATCTGAAATACGGAAGATCTTCTGTGAATTTTGTCTCTCAGGTCCTGAACGAATTGATTTTATTTCTCTTTCTCTCTCTCTCTGGATGCAAACGGTGGAGAAACGTTATAAATTTTGCGCTGAATGCTTGTGTATGTTCCTCGTGCCCTTGAGAGGTTTTAATATATAAAGACAGTTTCTCTCTGCGTTGAGGATTCTGCCCACAGGCGATGATGTTCAAGTGCATTTTTATTTTAGTAAGAGTAAAAAATAAAAACATCTGAGTTTGGATTGATTTAGATTTGCTTAGATGCGATGAAGACTGTGATCTGTGCACAATAAAAACGCAACGACGAGGAAATGTTAAAAATGTGAATCCCTCACTGCTCGGTTTCCCAAGCGATACATGAATCGGTCCGATAACAGCAGCAGCTCGGCACTGACTGGGCTCGAACGATCAGTCGGTTAGTACATTAACATGTTTCTGTCAGTCTCAGTCAAACAAACCACAACTTTTTCCAGCCTTTATTCCAAAATATTTACTTTACTTTAATATTTCTGTCACTCATTTCCAATTCTGGTATTTAGCAGACGCCTTTTATCCAAAGCGGCTTACAATCTAAGCAACTGAGGTGTAACGGCCCGGCTCAAAAACCCAACAGCATCAACCTGGCTGAGGTGAGGTTTGAACCAGCATCCTTTGGATGACAAGTCCTTAACCCTAACCACTAGAAGTAATGATATTGGGCTTGCTTCTAATATATTTGACTTTTAAATCTGTATTTTTACTCACTACCTTCCATGCATGTTTACAGATTCTAGTATTACTTATAACCATAGTTGCATCCTAATCCACTCACTTATATAAGTGTAAGTGCATCATAATTTAGTGTGTAGTGTGTAGTGCACACTAAGTACTACTGTTTTAGTGCTCACTTTCATGGCTGAGTGTCATCTCATTTGGAACATGACATTTCGGAGAAGTAACAGACGAACATTTGATCGTGGTTCTCTAGTCTGCCAAAATATCTGCCAGGTTTTTTTTGTTTATATGATGAAATGTATGATTTGATTTGCTTTTTTTTACCCTATCTATTAATGCATAATTTCATTAACGCTACTCACTTAAAAGTCCCGCCCCTTGTGTTATGTAGGTGCAATAGCGGCGGTTCATTGGACGTTGCATCCATCCTTTTATCTTATATCTTTTGCCTGTTTGAAGTGCCCCTTCCGAGTACTTTTAGTGCAAGTGCAGCTTTGTTCAACAACCTCGGATGCACTATCTAGGCAGCATTTTACATCATCATGTGCCTCTCAGATTCCTAGATGCCTTATTATGCTGCCTAGTAAGTCATCTTCCTGAAAGCAAGAATTTAATATTCAACGTCTTACAAGCCAGCAAGACTTTCAAATCCAGCATCCTTTGAAAAGAACTCGGTTGGTTGCTCTGCATTCTTCCGCCAATGCCGTGTGCCAGATTTGGTTCGAAACGTCCTCCGGAAGCCTCATGGATCGTCCTCATGGACCGTTGGCATTCCATTCCCGTTTGATCGAGACGAACGTACAAGCGCGAGCAGAAGCTGCTCTACGGTGCTTTGTGACACGTTTGCGTAGGCCGGTGTGAATAAAAACAGGAGAGTGTGAAAAGCAGAGACATATTAGCACAGCGGGATCAGTCATAAGCAATCTCCCAGTCTGATGCTTTTATCTGAGTGTGTCGAGCCTGACTGCTTTCTAATATCGCCTTTATCTGCTTCAGGTCCGGTCTGACAGTCTGGCAGCTCATATTGTTCTTTTAAATCATCCAGTGAAGCCTGAAGTCGTGTAGCGGCCCGTCACCATCTCGCACCGATACAATCCTCACGATCTCAGAGATCCTGGGGGTCGCTCACGATGTTAGGTTCTCTTTACATCCACATCTATAGCGTGTGACATTAATGTCACAGCGGATATGAATCCAGCATCGACTTCTATGATTCTCATCTCACTCGTAGAATCAGACGAATCAGATTCATATTTATATTAAAGTCAAAGTAGAGGTTGTTGGACATCCACCGATGAAGAGCAGCCGCTCTGGAGACTCCATAACAGGCTCTATACATGGAGCAGGCATGGCCTGGTGGTTAACGGAGCGGGCTTGTTCGAGTCCGAGACTCGACAGGTCACGACTGAAGTGCACTTGAGCAAGCCATCGAAACCCTAAATTCTCACAGGGTGTCCTAGCTAAGGGGCAGCATACTGCACCTAGCACTTGTGCTCACTGCCGCCCCCGTTAGTGTGTTTGTTTCACTGTGTGGATCGGGTTTAATATAGATGAAAGTTTCCTGATCAAGACAAACCCAAATAACTTGTGTCGGGTGTGAAAACTAGCAGGGAGTGAAAAGTCTCACTCATATCGTCCATTAAATCGCCCAACTCATATCGTGAATTAAATAAAACTGATTACCAAAGCTGATGCTCGGGGGCTTCGTTTTTGTTTTGTTAATCACTTCCAGCGTCGTTTTAATTCCCGCTGTGAAAATGAAGCTTTACTTAATGCATACTGATGTGGACCAAACTTCCTGAAGTATTCGATCCACCCAGGACGTCAGTACCAGTAAAGCAAGATTGGATTCCAGTTAAACAATCTCTCAGTAAAATGCACATGAATGAATTAAAATCAAAAACAAAATGTGTTTGTCTCAGATCCTGCTGATTTAGACGCAGGTAGTGGAGAGTATTCATTTTAGGTTTGATGTATCATCTTAGCAAAGGTCAAATCTCCTGATCTGACAGCCAGCGGATGGCTGTGTTTGGTCACATGACTTCTCCATATTAACAGCTCTTCCAAATGAGCAACGTGCCCGACAATATGGAGTTTAATTGAGTGCGAGTGGGTGCGCTGAAGGAGGGGGATTAACGGACAATCGGACCCGAACACATACATCAGTCTGCGGATAAGAGCCGAGCCGATGACATGAAACGCTGAAAAGAGCCCCGTGTTCAAAGGGTCAGCTCTCATCTCCATAACAATCAGCCATCGTACGCCCATCTGTCTAAACCTGGCCATGTCCCAACGGGGGGTATGCGCGCCCATAATGACCCCACACACACCCTCATCACCGGTGTTGGGTTGCAGCTTTGAAAATATGAATTACTGGCTGTGGATCGGATTATTTCTCCAAATGCATCCTATTATCCTTATTTTATTAATTTATGTATCCATCCATCCATCCATAATAATGACGTAAAAACAGCAAATATGCTGCCAGTTACATTATATGTATTAAAGCAACTTACAATTACAATGAAAGACCATTTTGCACAATCGAGGGTTAAGGGTTTGGCTAACAGTGGCATTTTGGGGTAATGGGGATTGAACTGGCAACCTGCTTAACCGTTGTGCCATATTCTACCATTGTTTTGAACGAAGCAATGCTAAACTCCATTTTGTACCGTTGAGGGTTAAGGGCCTTGCACAATTTAACGAATGTGAAGCTTGACCCAGCGACCTTCTGATCTTTAGCCCAGTACCTTAAGCAATACGCCTATCACTGCCCTATTTATATTTTTATGTTCTTCACTGTAAATAAAAGGTTCTCTACAAATAAACTTGCCTGGACTAATCCATCAGCACAACATACGCTGACGTCAACACAATCGATCCAAGTTAGATCTCAGATCGAATCATCAGATCAATCGTAGGACTAATAATCCAAATGGACGCCGGTTTATCAAATCAAAAATTCAAATTCTATTTGTCACTACACATATACAGATGTACAGTACAACGAAATGTTTCTCTTCGCTCGCATATCCCAAGTTGTCTGGAAGTTGGGGGTCAAAGTGCTATTACAGGGTCAGCCGACGTACGGCGCCCCAGGAGCACACAAGGTTAGGGGTCTTGCTCAAGGACCCAGCAGTGTAGCAGAGTGGAGTGCGGAGAGAGCGGAGTGTAGCAGAACCTGGACTTGAACCCCCAACCTTTGGGTTCTCAGCCCAATGCTCTACCCACTAGGCTACACTGTTTGAATGTCACCGATGCGCAAATGGTGGCTGCTGTTGGACCCTTAAGCAAAGTCTTTAACGCTCAGTTGCTCAGACTGTAACTGATGTAAGTCACGTTGGATAAAGGCGTCTGGTGAATGCTGAAAATGTAAATGAGATCATTAACCTGTCACGTATCACAGGTTCTATGGACGCTGGGGTCAGAGTGCAAGATCTGGCCTTGTATGTGACTCGTCACCCTCTTTTAATTGAAGTCAGACGAAGATGATGTGAAGTGTTTTCAGACGATGGCGTGTTTTTCACGACCACGGAACGCTGAAGCTGAAGCCGCTGTGTGATTGGATAGATCTCGTAGTGCAACATGATCAGCACTCTTAAGCACAATTAATTTCCTCTCCTCATAAACTTGAATTAGACGAGGCTGAAATACATAATGCGTCTGCTAATGAACTGCCGATGTGTTCATGGGAGTTTTCGATCAGTGACTCGAGGATGCTCCTCTCTCCAGCGAGGAGTCGTTCTAATCATTATTATCCTGATGAAATCTGATCCGATGATTGGTTCCATGCGGGATCTTGTTGTATTATTGTGTGTATGTGTGTGTCCGTGCTTGTGTCAGGTTTATTCAGCAGATCATGATCCACGTTATTGACCAGCAATAGTCTGTATACCTGTCCTGGATCAGTTGGCACGGTTCTGATAACTGAGATGTTTATAATACGTAATAAATACGTTACAATTGGTTCAGGTACTGGGTTACAGATCTGAAGGTTGCCTGATCAAGCCTCACTACCACCAAATTGCCACTGTTGGGCTCTTAAACGAGGCCATAAATGGCTAAAAATCATCGTCTGCGAAATGCTGAGAATGGAAATGGTTTTTTGCATACTTGTACTTTTTTAAGTAGATTTTACAACCTGCACTTTGACATACTTAAGTATGTACTTAAGTTGACTTACTACAGCTGCATTTAAATCATATCTGTCACTCAGTAAAAAAAAACAACACACAGCAAAATCGCGTATGGAAATGCAACAATGAATTGGGTTGCCAGATTGCAGTAGTTTTCAGCCAAAGTTTGTACAGACACAGAAAATAGCGCACAATCTGGCAACACTGCACACACTGCACACTAC
>JAOUQU010348013.1:0-12554 GCA_028566735.1 Ammoglanis amapaensis
ATTGTAAGGCATGACCCATTCATCCTTCAGACACAGCCAATCTTACACACATCTAGCCACTCACCTACAGGACAAGTAATGTTTCTAGGAGCTCTTAGAGGAAATCCGCATGGATTGCCTCACCTACTTAGTCACAATACCACACACTGCACGGATTCTGATCATTTATTTATCTTTACTGAATGAATAGACCTGATCAAAGTATCAGTGGACATAGAAACATCACATAGGGCAATAAAGTAAATATTACCATTATAGGCAATGTGGCAATTGTCACAATTGAGTAAATAATAACTCAATAAATAATCAGAAGAAAAAACACAGTGACATCATTAGGTATGCTAATTAGCATTTCAGTGGCATCCTAGTGGGTAAAGGGCTCTGTTATTCAGCCAATGTTAAGTCCTTGAGCAAGATCTTTAACTGTCTCTGCTCCTGTATGATTGCTGATCTTGCATTATGACCCACAAACAAACAATTCAATATTTTTATTGTATTGTACACTATATGTAAATGCTAGTATATTAAATAAATACTTATATTGTATGAATACTTCAACACTTCATGTATCACACGACATGGGTATATTTTGCATTTCTGACATTTGTGCTTTTTTTCATATTTAGTGGGCTTCAGTCATGAGCCGTGTTGCCATAGAACAAGAACGTATTTTACCTACAATTGCGATCTGTCTCAAAACAACTAATGATTCAGAACTGCGGACTCTTGTTGGCTTCCTCAGAAACCTGTCTCGTCATACTAATGACAAAAGCAAAATGGGCAAGTCTGGTTCCTGTTTAAAAAAACCCCCATAAAGGTCAGAAAGTGGTCATGTACTAGAAGTGTTTTGACCTCTTTTTTTCTTTGCTGTTTTAGTACAAAGGGTGGTGGAACCCTTGGTATCCCGGCTGCCAAATAATAGCGATGACGACATTCCATCTTCTGATGGGGTTATTAATATCTGTGGTGTTCTTAACAACCTTGTGACCTGTTGCGAAGTGGCTGCACGGGACATATGTTTTCATGATGGACTGCCTAAGCTGATGACATTAAAGAATTGTGCTAGTCTCAGGTACCAGACCAAGTGATAACATTATAAATATCATTGCATTGATTGATTTAGTGGATTTTAGTTTTTATAGAGCCACACCCTATGGATTCTAGATTTTTGATTTGTGCATTTGTTTTGTTTTAGGCCAGGCAAACAAGAACAAGCCAAAGCAGCAAAAACAGTTCTCAACAACATGTATCAATATAAGAAATTACACAAAGATTACAAAAAGGTAAGTAAAAAGTACTTTAAATTATTCTATATGGATTTTTCTTTTAGCAAATGCAGATGCACAGGACTATGTAAATAACTGAATCAGTAAATCAGATAATTATGTACAGAAATTTGAGCTAATAACTGTTCTAAAACTTATTGTATTTTAATTCCAGCATCTGTTTGTGGGTGAGATATTTTAGACAGTAGATTAACATTTTATCTTTAAAGCTGGTGCTAGAAGACAAAAAATGATCATGTTTAAGAGGTTGAGTGAGTTTGACAAGGGCCAATATGGCTAGATGACTGCAGCACTTGCAGGGTGTTCCCAGCCTGCAGTGGGCAGTATCAATAAAAGTGGTTCATGGAAGAAACATGGTCAATGCTCACTTATGTATGTGGTGAATGTATGGTGACCCGTGTGGTCCACTAATATCTTGTACCCGTAAGAAGTCATATCACTCTATTATTGCCACAGGGCTTCACAAAAGACACTAAAGTGTTCAGAACGCTCCTCCTTCAGACACTTGTTTACTGAGCAACTGTTTATTTCAGTTTATAGTACTACGTCTCAAAGCCATGACCCCACCCTGGCCTGCAGGCGTTTTTCCATGTTACAAAGACTGGTTTAAAGAAGGGCGTACAGTCACACAAAAACGTACAAAGGGTGTGCTTAAATGTGCTTCTGCTTTACTAAGTGTAGGTGGAGCCTTTCCCCAGGCGTGTCAGGTGATTTCCTCAGCGGCGTGTCCTAACGCACCACAGAATACCTCAATTTTACATACCTGCTTTTTGCAGAAAGAAAATACCAATTTCAAAAACGGAATGTTTACCATTTGGCCTGATACATTCATCATTATTTTTTGCCAGACCGCCTTTGATATGGTGATATCACTAAGCAGAGCTGTGTCGTACCTAGATGTACCTACCTAATGTGTCGTCACCATTCGTTTCTGCACTGTTGTGACTTCACTGTTCTCAGTGGCGTAGATGAGCACTTTCCCCTTACAGCTAGTGAAGTCCCAATTTTGATTCATGGTTGCAGTCAAATTTTTTTGAGATACTGAAATTGTTCTGTGCATGTATGTTTGTCTCTGTACCCTGCAATAGACTGCTGACTTGTTTAGGTGTTTATTATATTTACCCTGTATGTTGGCCACAGTGGCCATCAATTGGAATAAGCTGGTTGTAAAAAATAGATAATGGATGGATGGATGTACTGCACTATTTTCAAATTCACGTGCTCGTATTGAACAAGTCGGTGTATGATGCTTGATATTTGCGTTGTTTGTATAATGTTGAAATGTGTTCAAACACCATTTTGTTTTTTCTGCTTATAGAAAGGATACAAAAAGGAGGACTTCTTTGATATGTACTAAACTACTAAAAAGAGAGGATCTATTCAAAAATATATTTGGATATGTACATAGGTGGTGGTAAAGAGTAATAAGTAAAGATGAATATTTCCCTGGCTATTTTGACCGATGCTACCCCAGAGCATATAAATGATGCAATTCGATGACACACGCTAACAGAGGAGTTGAAGAATTTGATTAAGATGCTATACTTTAATGGACCATGCACCTTAATTTAGCTTCCACAGGACATTTTTATTTTCAAAGACATTTTGCCACATGTTTCATTGGCTTTTGTCAGCAGCATGCAAAACATTTTCTTTATCACAGGGAAACAATAATGGGAGGCTTGTGAATTCCTGTCTTTAAAAGTTATTAATAGTAAGTTTTTTTTCTAAAATATATTCATGTGTAATGGTTGTGGAATTTGTTAGACAGGAGCAAGAATGTACGCAGGATGTAAGATAGTTTACAGAGGGTATACTTCCTACATATTTTATATTCTATACAGAATGAAAGTGCATTCCATATTTATACATGTTCAATAAGCACCATTTACACGTTTTATTCCAAAATGCCATACTGTTTCTTATATTCTTCAGTTGCAAATTGAGCCATATGCACTATATTCTCAGACTACACTATAGTATATATACTATACTATATGTATGGATTTACAAAGACAGTCTAATGCAAAGTGTGCTATTTGAGACAGCTTATAGCTTGGCTAAATTAGTGATACTTTTTTCTTCTACCTGGTTAGAGAAAGTCGGCCTTCTGTATTTTAATAGTATTGTTATAAAGTCAACATGGTGAATAAATTCATGTGAATGTCTGAATGTAAATTGTTGCTTTTGTATTTCATTCAAAACTTTGTCTGATGTATTCTGTACATTTTCTCGCATCAGGGTAGATAATTTGGCAATTTATTTTATTTTTTCTGAATTTGTAGGCACATTAAAATGCAAGTAATTCATTTTTAGATTTCAGAAAATGGCATGTCAGATATTGTAAGGTTGTATAGAATTCTATAGTTATTAGATGTCCAGAGTTTTTTCAAGATCATCTATAGAACATATAAAGACTATAGAGCATTCTTGTTTTGTCAGCAGAATGTTTGTTTGGGGTCGGTGTGTATTTATCTTGGTGTGTATGAAATCATAGAATGTAATTTTTTTTTCTTTTCTTACGTTCATGATTTTTATGACTATTTTTTTATATATGGATTGTGACAAAGATGCGTTCATTTTGCCAAAGTCTTTGTTCAGGTTATTCTGTAAGAAAATACACACACTGCCTTAAATATAAGCATTCTTATAATTGTTTTTTTTAATATCACTTCTGTGTATGCTTCATCTGATTGTAAACTTTTCACGTATCATGGAATATCATGCTAAAAAAATAAAATAAAGGAATGTTGTTCTGACTTAGTGCATCTTTTATAACAAGTGAGCCACACACATGAACAGATGTATTTAATTGAACAATTATGTATTTTTGCAATATCCATTGGTCACACTACCTTTCCAACAGGAACATTTTATGTCTGCCTTTCCATATCTGCTCTTACCCAGCCATATAGACATCACAATTTATTCTGCTAACCCTGAGAATAAAATGTTCACTTGCTAGTCATCATTACAGATGTCAAAACGACGATATAACCATGTTACTCAATTTACCTGTTTATAATGTTATAGATAGAGATGGATGGATGGATGGATGGATGGATAGATAGATAGATAGAGATGGATGGATGGATGGATAGATAGATAGATAGATAGATAGATGCAGAAGAAGCATATTTAAGAGGTAAAGCTCCCTGCATAAGGCGGGTCAGTAAATCATCGCTAACAACCATAACATATTTTGGATTAAACATGTATTTCATCATATTCAATTTTTATGTAAAAATGAGCGTTTAATATACCATGCTTTCTACAATAGCAATATGGAAGTATTTTACTGAGAAAAGTAAAATAACATGTTGAATGTACGAAACTAAAGTGTATAATCTTTCAAATTCAACCATAGAAAAAATCGACCTGTAAAATTTAAGTTGCTTAGAGACAATGACTATTGGGAAAAAGCGCCATAGAAATAAAGTTGACTTGACTTGACTAAAATTCGACCAGTATAAACTGATCTATTAAATTCGAATTGTAAAATTGGACCTGATAAATTCGACCTTCTACATCCGGGACCCACAGAAAAGGTAATGGAGCGTTGATGTTGCTGATGAAACGATTAGCCAGTAGGTGGCGGTAATGTTGGTCTGTTTTACCACGGGAGATAAGACACTTAATAAGCGCACTAATGAATCATACTTGGCTTGGACTATTGCACTGTGTCTGTATCACACGCGCTTATACCAAGAGCACGTGAGCGCGTGCGCACCCATCAGGTGAGCTCGCGCAATAATGAATGTGAAGAATTCATTCATCATTTAAGATTCTGTCCCCAGTCTTGCGTAACCAAACCCAACAGAAATGTTTATACGCGCAATACCTTCACATATGCATTAATATATTTATGTATTATATTATATGATTTAATCTTGCTGCAGTTTACATTATACAAGTATTTGCACATTCACACACGTCACTTATTGTGCGCGTGCGCTCACATTGTGTAAAAGAATAAGAGCTATAGTTAATAAAAAGATAAATATAGGAAGTTAAAAGCTTATGACACGTATAACTTTCTTCTTGTATGTATTGTGTAAGTAATAAATCGTGACGTCATTCTGTGAGTGACATTAGGTTCTTTAAGATGCCAGTGTGGATTATTTATTAATTGTTGAGTGTTTATTAATTTTCTGCAGTTATATTTGTATAAAGATGCTGTCGTGTCGAACATAGTTCCATGTTGGGAGGGACCTGTTAAATACTCCTTTATGAAGCCAACATTTCACATCAGTCTCATCCAAATATGAATTAAGTGTCGTTAATTCCGACCGTGGCGTCATTTAATGTGAATCAAAGACACAAACACGCGTTTCCTCTGGTTACCATGGATGTTGCTACAACAGCTGCCCTTAAGTCGTAATAAGAATATCCTGATGTTGTAATTACGACATAGTAATGATTTTATTTTATTGTTGTTTTCAATGTGACAGCAACACGCTTCTGTAGAATTTCAGTTTAAAATCATGAAAAAAAAGAACTGGAGCGCTCAGGAGAGTAATGCTTCCCCCTACAGGACAAACACAAGTAAAACGCCTAAGTTATATACAGTATATTCAACTCTAATAAGAGCAGCACTATCGTATGTAGTTCCTATGTGAAGGCCAACGCTAATTTTTAAAAAAGCGACAACCTTTTAATACATTTTTTTTAAACAGCATAGTGCAAATAAAAGAAATAATAGTGCACAACTAAAAAAGCATAGTGCAATTAAAATAATAGTGCACAACTAAAAAAGCATAGTGCAAATATAATATGCTTTTTTAGTTGTGCGCTGCGTTTTCGTTTATTTGCACTATGCTTTTTTAGTTGTGTGCACTATTATTTCTTTTAATTGCACTATGCTTTTTTAGTTGTGTGCGCTATTATTTCTTTTATTTGCACTATGCTTTTTTAGTTGTGTGCACTATTATTTCTTTTATTTGCACTATGCTTTTTTAGTTGTGTGCGCTATTATTTCTTTTATTTGCACTATGCTTTTTTAGTTGTGCACACTATGGTTATTTTTGATATAGTTTTTTTTTAATTTGCGCTGCTGTTTTTATTAAAAGGTTGTCGCTTTTTTTAATTAGTGTTGGCTTTTCTCTTTTAATAAAAATGATCTAAAAAAGATTGTAAATCTACACAGCTGAAATCAAGTAACTGTAAATCGAAAAAAATACAAAATACATTCAAAGGTGCTAACCGTTTTAAATTTTAATTACATAAACAGAATAATTTTTTTTTTTTATTAACAATGAGATGGTTCAAACCAAAAAGCTGTACATAGTATAAATACATCAAAGCTTAAATCAAGATATACCAATAATGATACAGAAAACATAAGTAGCCCCCCTAACTTCTCATCAAATAATATTTGTCTTTAATAACTATACATTACTAAAAAAATGCAGTTTTATAGAAAACATTCAGGACATTTGAGTGTTACAGTAATCTTATATACTAGCCCACCACTGCTGTGATCTCGAACCTGGTAGTGCTTTATTTCAGAACAGTGGTAGTCTAGTGAAAAAAGTCACTAACATTGTTTGGTTTTAAAATTTTGTTACACGAATAAGCAAAATGCATTACCTCCTTACCTCTAGGGCTTCGGTACGATGGCGCTCATCCAGCCTTTAAGCATAAGTAAGATTTAACTGTATGATAAATTCTTACATTAATATTATTATATACTTAAAATTTAGTGACATCTCATTAAAAGCCACAAATATTTATACAAAAACACAAAAGTCATGTCCTGACATAAACACAATAGCCACGACATTTAATAGCCAACAATCTACAGCTGTGTTTGATGATTTCTTCTCTACAGTATGGCCAAATATTAAAGAGAGTAAATTACATAAATAAATTAGCAATTTTTTAATGACAAATCCAATGTTAATAACAACAACAAAGGCAATTAAAGGGGGGCATTTACTTTTAACAGCATGTACTTGTAGCTGAATAAATACTTCAAGTGCAATAAAATAGGAAATATCCATAATAGCCTGATTGAAATTATAGCTTTGTACAATCTTGAGCAAATATCTAAATATTTTACAGAAAACAACCCTACAAAACCAATATCTTCCCCATATAATGCAGCAATTGCAGAAGATATTTTTGTTCAGTGTGATTTTTACATTTGTACATGGGAATCATGGGAATTCCAACAATTTATATAAGATCATTAATGTTTAATGTTTCTCCAGTGGCAGATATGAAAAAACCACTAGCAATATGACTATTCCTTGTGGGATGTGACACTTGACCCTGGATCCTAGCTTTAGCGAGCCATGATATCCAAAATACAACACATCAATAAATTTCAACAAACACAACCAGCCAATAATATCACACTCACAATGTGTTAACCCATCAGTCTAAAGGTAGCCCATCATGATTCGATTCTGATCTGTTCTTTATAATACCTGGACTAGACCTCATCACGAAATGACAACAGTGGACTGAAATGATAAAGACTAATCTATTTCATGGGACAAGGGGAACACGTCTATTCTTTTGAAGTGAACATTAAAAATCTTGTTTATTTTAACTTTCGACCAGCCATATAATTAAAGAACGTATCTGAAGCATTTATTTACTGTATTTACTGAAGTAAATACTAAAAGTTTACAAATTATTAATGTAACAAACAAATAGCATCACTTCTCAGTCAGCTTACTTGCTCTCATAGTCTCATTTCAAGGTCATTAAAATTCTTTGGTTAAGCGTTTTGGTCAAGCATGTAGCCAGTAATGCACCGCTGCTTTTAAAGGTGTAAATCAGATGGTTCTAAGACCTAACAGAGGCGATAAGAACTCCGACATGTGACCTATTACTACTACCAATTCTAACCAAAGTATAGACGTGTAGACAAAGTATAGATCTTTTCAAGATCTCTCATAAATCCTTTATTCACAATAAATAAAATAAAGTGTTTGTGTTTTTTTTAACTGGTGGATTTTTTACCGAACAGCCAAGACAAACGTCTAAAAAACAAAACACACAAACATTAGCACAAATATATCAGACAAAATTCACACTAACAATTCATAAAAGATTGGTTTACACAAATATCATCAGCAGATGGGACCACACTATTCTGACCATACAGCTACACTATTAAAGTGTTTAAAATTAGATATCAGCACACAACTAACACAGCTTCTCAGTCCGGATACAATAGTCTACACTGTAGGGTCCAAAGTATGCAGACACAACCTAATTACTGAGTCTTTGTGTCAATACTCTCTCTCTTATTCTAGCACGATTGTGCCTGTGAAACCTAACATCCATAAAACCAGTTTCCTTTCCCTAGACCTAGATGCAGCCCAACAGAACAGCTTTAAGAGCAAATAAACATCGATCGTAGACACGCTTGTCAAAATTTCTTTTTTAACTACAAAATGATCAGGTAAATGACTTGTGTCCATATATTCTGGACTATGCAGTGACTGTCACTACTGATTGATCGATTGACTGGTTCGTTGCAATAGTGGCCTCTGCTTGTTGGTTAAGGTGTCTGCATGAAGAGTTTTGATAAATGATTGTAGACAAGTTGTACTGCTCTTTATGTAAAATAAGCTTTTAGTAACTGTGCACATCCCTGGAACGAAAGGCGAATATTCGATCTGGGTTTATAGGTGGAAACATTGAGTGTGCAAATTAAAGTTTTAAATAAGGACCCTAAACCTGTCTGTTCCAGGGACGATGTACAGTGGCTGATCCTATCAAGCTCCGGGATTCGAAATCCAGGTTTAGAACTACAATTATTTATTGATGAACATTAATACAAGAAAGCACAAGCCAGGTAAAAATAGGCCAGAAACTGACTCGAATGGGAAAGAAGCTGGGAGTCTTAAAGATTTAAACTCCAGATACAGACTAAACTATTACAGCAACATTTATCATGTTTAATGACATTTAATGTTTAAAAATATTGCACTTGGGGTGCAAAGTGAATAAACAGATTTATGCATGCCTCTGGTGTAAGAAGGGGAAGATTAATACCAGATATTCTAAAAACATCCTTTACTATCAGCCATGTTTTCACAAAACAAAATACTGGCAATAGTAATTGAAAAGTCTGTAATTGAAAAATCTAATCATAATAAAAAATGACAAATGTAATTGTATTTAAAATTTGTAACCTCTATGCTACAGTTTTTAGCTGTGAAAACAGCCATTCTTTTGGCAAGACTTTTCACAAGACGTAAAAGCTATGACAGTTTGTATACTCGGTTACTGATGTTCACTATGAAAGCCTTGATTGATGTTTTAGTTCATTCCAAAGCTGTTCAGTGGGACTGAGATCTGGGCTTAGTACAAATGATTGGATTTTCCACAAACCAAGCTTTTCTTTTATGTCTTTATATAACTAGTTTGTGACACTAATGCTGGAACAGCATCTTAATTTGCTTGAAAGTTGGAAGCAATGTCTATACGGCATATTTCAGGACAGGGGTTAGAATAATGTTACAAGACGTCTGTGATACATATGTTCCGCATAAAGAAGGTATATCATGACTGATGTTATTTAAGTGCTATCGGAAGATCAACTAGTGATACTGATGAATTACTGCTGAACAAAGTCTGAAACATTCAGCATACACACTGTAAAAAACGGGTACTGCGTCTTATGATGACACAATCCATTACCAAAATCTTTAGGTGCCAACTTGAGCTAATATTAGGATTGTTTGATACATAAATAACCAGAATAATGTGGCATTTACACTTTAAATAGAAGTGTGCCAAAACAGTGGGATTGTCTCTACTGGTTATGCATTTGTGCTAATCCACTTTATAGCATTTAAAAATACGTATACCTACAGCAAAAACAGTCAGGTCTCTACTTACTCTGTACATATATTGTAGTTCAGCATCAGCAAATGTCCTATATAACAAGCAATGCACCTTACTAATGCTTTATTTTGATGGCACTCTCTTACACCACTGACTGTATTCATATAAGATATCATTTCATAGGTTGTCAAGGGGTGACACGATTAAATAATAAATTATAAAAAACAAAGTTCTTGTAAGTGATAATCTTCTAAAGTAAGCAAGAAATAGATATGTGATGCTAGAATCCTTTTGGAGAAATGTCCGTTGTGAACATTTAATTACCTTTAATATAAGTGCTTTACTAAGTGCAGGGCAAAAACACACCAGAATACTTTCACCACCTTTTGGCAAATTCTGATGTACAAGTCTGGAAAATAAAATTAGAGACCTTTAAAAATGTTTAGTGTCTCTGGTTTGTGTGTATGTGTTTCTGTTTCTCAAATGTTTTATTCTATAACCTAGAATAAAAATGAAAATAAATCAACACTGCTCAACTTTGTCGAACACATACCCAGAAACTGTAAACACTACCTGATTATTTTTAATTTTCTGTATGTTCCACGTGGGATTAAACTGTAATCCTGACTGATACAGGTTGACCATCTATCACATATTTACCACATATTTAATAATGTATGTTCTTGTAAGACAAGTTGCAAAAGCAATGTAGAGCAAATGACTAAACCATGTGTGGATATACTGTGTAGTTCTCTTGCCACAAGAGATCAACCGGAAGTAGGACACCATTCAAAAAAGAAAAGATGGAGTGTAGCCATACTACGCATGAGTTGTCAAAACCTAAACCCTTCTATAGAGTTAAGGCACCTTACTTGCCCTGAAAGTTGCTAAGCTCCATGTCTTCCTTGCGGCGTCTTTGCTGAGCGAAGAGTGAACTGAATGGGTAGAGCTTGGCCTTGGCTGGGTACTTCTGTCCAGCAATGTCCACCTCGTAATCGCCACGGTTGATAAAATCGGCTGTGATGATGTTGGTTGTGCCGTCTGGGCCGTGTGAGCTCACAAATCCCAGGCACACGTGGCGCTCCAACGTGTAGCTGTAGGCGCTGCTGGTGGTCACACCGACCAGCTCTCCGTTGCGGTAAATGGCCTCACCCCACCAAGGCCACAGGTCCAGCTCGGCATCATGTTCTTCCAGGACCAGCATAATGAAGCGACGGGTGACGCCCTCCTGGCGCTGCCGCAATAGTGACTCCCTACCCAGGAAGTCTGTGTTCTGAAAGACATTGGGCAAATAGAGCCAATGAATGTATGTCTGCAGTACATTTCAATTTCAAATTCAATTTTATTTGTCATTACACATATACAGATGTACAGTACAATGAAATGTTTCTCTTCGCAATATCCCAACTTGTCTGAGCGCAGGGTCAGCCACAGTACGGCGCCCCTGGAGCAGACAGGGGTCTTGCTCAAGGATCCAGCAGTGTAGCGGAGTGTAGCAGAGCCTGGATTTGAACCCCCAACCTTTGGGTTCCCAGCCCAACGCTCTACCCACTAGGCTACACTGTCCTTGGAGTAAGATCAGTGTGTCTACCCACTCTAGTGATTATGCATGTCAGGAATGCTAGGAATAATAACAAAATAGTTAAAAACAAATTAGATCAGTGCTTTTACAAACCTTATCGAATTTGACTCGGAACTCACGACCACATTCGAGGGGTGTAGTAAAGGAGTCCAGATCCTGCCCCCAGAAGGCAAAGAACTTTTCAATACGAAGGCTGCGTAAGGCATAGTATCCAGCGTTACGGATGCCGTACTTCTGACCCACTGACATCACCTCGTTATAGACATGCAGTGCATACTGAGGGGAAAAATACAAAATAATAATCAGCAACAGATCAGAATCATAGATTTACACTGTGTACCAAAAGTCTGTGTGTGTCCCCTGCAGGGCAGACAACCAATCTGTGCTCGGACTCTAAATATAGCTTTCAAATAATCTGGGATATGCGAAGACAGGATTTTAATGTCCTGTAAACCTTTACAAGTGTACATATCAAATAAAGGTCATGTAAGTAGTTTAAATGAAATGTAGCTTACCTCTATAGGAATGTAAAGCATAAAGCCTGGCTCTCCAGTATGAGTCATACTCATTACTCTGATACCATTAGCATAACCCACACTCATTTCCTGTAGTGACCAAAACAAGATGAATAGGAAAAAGGGTTTTTTTAATTAAAAGTTTTACTTGGGTCAGGGTTGCAGAGGGCAACTGAGAAACACAAGACAAGCATGCTCTGCTCTAGGTGTCAAGCCATCACAAGGCATATTAAATGTAGGGCTGTCCGCAAATAATCGATTATTCGTTGGTCGACCGAAAAAATTATCGAAGGACCAATGGAATTTCACAAGGACTTGCGTTTCGTCAATTTGAACGGCCTCACAAAGGAAAATGTGACACTC
>JAOUQU010348123.1:0-12553 GCA_028566735.1 Ammoglanis amapaensis
GAGTGTCACGTCTTCCTTTGTGACGCCGTTCAAATTAAAAGTCCCAGAAGTCCTTTGATGAAACGCAGCTTTTTTTTTCCTGCGACTAGTCGACCAATGGAATTTGCCTGACTAGTAATTTTTTTGGTCGACCAACGAATAATCGATTAATTGCGGTCAGCCATAGAAAACATACAGATCAAACACAAAATTATTACCCCTGACAGTTAAAATGAATTATGTCTTTATTACTCTATCACCTGTTAGTAGGTGGGATATATTAGGCAAAAACTGAACATTTGGAAATGTTCACATTTGGAAAAAATGATCGGGCATAGACCATGTAAACTGACCTGTTTAGCTGTTTTGTGTATAGATTGTTTATAGTATGTGTGACAACGTGACCCTAAATAAAAGATTAAGCACTGGTTAAACTAGATGATAGATGGATGGATGGATGGATGGATAGATGGATACCAGAATGCTGTTATAGATGCAAAGCTTAGTCAACATTAGATCAGCCCCCATGCTTTTTGAATTCTTTCTCCAACAGGCTGTAACATTTGTGTAGTATACATAATGGTATAATATTTATAAGTAGTATATTTATACTGTATAGTAGTAATAATATATTTCTGTATATAACTGAGCTCTATTTCTGAATGGATGTTGTAGGAGCGCACTCGGGGAGCTCTTTTAGAGACGCTGTATGAAGAATTACACGGCAACAGTCAAGCCATGATGGGGATCGGTGGTGATGAGGAGAAGCTGGAGAATGGAGGAGGGGGAGGGGGGGGCTTCTTCGAATCCTTTAAGGTAGTGCTAATTTTTTTTAGCATGCAGCCATTCAAAGACGTTCTAATCATAACACCGATTTTTAGGTGGTGGGGCTGGCATGAGAATGGCATTTTACTGCTTTTGTGTGGGACTGTTAAATGGTGTCGGTGAGTTTGGTGGTTTGTACTGCTGTGATTCTTCTTTAATTTGTCTTATCTCTATCTTAAAAGATGGACAGTTGGACGGATGGATGGAAAGAAAGAATATTACAGTTATAATAAATGGCTCCATGAATGGTCAGATATATTCATAAATAGTATTTGAAATAAAAACGTACTGTACATACTATATAGTTATAACATATTAATAATAGAGTGTAAATTGACAGAACAGTAATTACACTTGACTTTTGGTGACACTTTTTTTGGTCACACCCGTCAAAATAGCAGCCGGATGTTAAATGCAGGATGTTACGCACGATTCATGCAATAATACATCACACATTACATCTATAAATAAACTCTAAAGCCCTCACTCATTCGGTCACTTATTACTAATTCTCTCACTAATTCTCGCGTGTAGCCTCATGTTTCTATCAACTTATCCGCCTTAGTAAAAAAAGCTAAAAGTAGTTGTGTTGTTAATTTAGGGGTGAAATGTGCATAGATGCATAAAAACTGCATCCTTGAAATGTTTGCATAGATATTACATAATTGACCTACTAAATGATGTTACATTATTAAACAGTTTGACCATAGAATGGTGTGTTGATATACAGTGCACAGCCTTGATAGAGGTGCTACCATCTGTTTAATGTCTCAACACTCTACAGACTTACAGTGGCAGTAAATTAATTAGTCCTTATTATTATCCTAATTAGTGACACAAACTGGTTTACTCATCTTAAGAGCCGAGCTATCCGTCCTTAATAACGATGATAATAAATTGTGACAGTAAAGGAAAACAAGTCTTCAGCTAATTAGGAGATTTAATTTACCATATAGAGGAACCAAAGGATCCAAATGTTTATGGACACTCTTCATTCGATTAAATCAAGCAGCTAAATGCATGATTAATATTAAATTGACTTAACGAAAGATATGAAGCTAACAATATCTGCAAACATGCATTCATCCATTATCTAGTTTCACCCCTGTTTAATCCTATTTAGGGTCACGGTTGGACATTCACTGGACGAATACACTAAACACCTGAAGTCACTATGAGTCTGCAGGGTATAGAGACAAACACAAACACACACACACACACACACAGAGGACAATTTAAACATCTTCAATAAACCTGACCACTTGTCTTTAGACTTTGGAGATCAAATTAAGAACAAAATCCACACAGGAAGCCCCACATTGCCTTACCTAGAAATCTGACCCGGGACTTCTTGCTGTCTACTAACCCACCATGCCTAATCAATGCAGTGGGAAGTGTGCAAAAGGAAGCACTGCTAGATTTCATATAAAATCCTATAGAACGTACAACAGTTCCAAGACAGGCGATCTGCATTAGTGCAAAATATCACGTAAATATATTACATAGGATTGTGTTGAATAAGCTCCTGGTCAGGGATTCACATACTTTTGGGCTACTGAAGTAAACGGCTCAGTGAAGAAGCTGATCTTCCAAATCACTCTTAAATCACTGTAGTGGTACTTCAGTATTTGCTCAAAGAACAGTATTGATTAGTTAGACAAACAGTAACAAATGTGCAAATTGGAATAATTCCAAGAAGAAACTCGTTTACAAATTACTTCAAGGATGCAGTGAAGTGAAAGTAGAGAGAATAAATGTGAAATGCCTCTCAGCTATTAATTAATAGACTATGGAACGTATTTACTTTCTGTAATGGGTGTCACATGGTCTCTCTTGTTTGTGTGGATGCCTTCTAGAAAGTGGTCAGATGTAAGAAAATGCATCTGTGGAAAGAATTGATGCACATATAGAAGTTTCTTCAGCTTTGGCGTCTGCACTGATACGTAGAGATCAGGGGTCACCAACCTTTTTGAAACTGAGAGCTACTTTTTGGGTACCAACTAATGTGAAGGGCTACTAGTTTGATACCCACTTGTGAAATCACACATTTATAACCTTTAATGACATGTTACTATTAATAATGATGATATTCATCTATGTGAAGATGCTGATCATGTTTTCAATGATAATTTAACAAGGTAGGTGACAAATAAATATTAATATGCAAAATATGCAGCTGTTTTTAGAACAGGCCCGCGGGCGACTCATGAGGTCCTTTCGGGCGACCACGTTGGTGACCCCTGGTCTAGATGATTTTCGATGTGACGATTTATCTCCCTTTCCAAGCTGACCATGTCAGTGCCTGTCACGAATAATCACCTTATAACTTATTTTGACCACCTAGCCTGGCTGCTTGACAAAATGAATTTTCTTCTCCTTCATCTTTCCAATCACCGCAAAACAATTCCATCTATCGTCTCCACCTCAATCTTCCGAACTAGGAATTTCAAACGAAGCATGTTCCTCGTCGCTTCTCTGTTTGTGGTTCATAGTTCAAAGTGTTTCTCTCTGACCTGTAGCGAGTGTTCTACAACAGGAGTCACTCTCTGGATGCCATGAGTTTTGGTATCAAGAAGCATGCAGTCTCTAGTCCGAGCGGCAGTTTAACCCACATCAACCACGATCATCTTCCCTCACCAGAGACCCCCAAAATCCCTGCGTTAGTAAGTAACTCTCACTCCAGGTTTCTCATGAAGCAAACGACGTCCCCATTTCGATTACAGTTAGGTCATGTAGGGAGGTGGTTGTAATACCTCTTATGCTTTATGAATAATTTAATGCAGTCGTCTTGGCATCTTGTTTCCCAAACGTTTTCGGGTCCGGACAGTATTTAAATATTAAAATGTGTCAGAATTCATAGTGAACTTATTAGAACTAATATTAATTAAATACAATGAAAGAAAAATATTTACCTGAATTCCAGGACATGTGCAATTCAAATGTACAAACATTTAATTGTTTTGAGATAAGAAGTTATTAAAAGTATTCGTTTTTGTATAATATAATATATATAATATAATAGTTTTATATATATAATATAATAGTAAAAAATATATTGTGCTCTTATTTTACCTGCATTTAAAATTAAAAAGGTTCTGCCAGGGTTGCCAGATTTCAACAGTATGAATGTATTAAAACCATTGGCAGATGTTTGGAAAATAGTCCAATCTGGCAACACTGTTCAAAGCACTTACACAATTTCCGAGGGTTTGATAATTAAATATGCATACACCGTTGCCAGTTTAGAACAAATGATTAGTATAATTATACTAATCATTTCATAGTTTCATAAAGTATTAGGCTAAACTTTTATATTTTAAAAGCTTTAAAAAAAAAAAAACAACATGACCCTTTTAGTTGGAAACCAATCAAGTTTCATAGTGTTCTAGGGCGTTGCCATGTCATACGTCACAGACTACTGGATGAATGACGTGTAGGATGAGGTTTTGGTTGCCAAATGTTGCTCGGGCTGAGAACTGGACTGTGATTTAAATCTATTTTAAATGTCTCAGGTGCATTTAAATCAGTATTTAAACCAGGTGGAATTTTAGTGTGTGACCATGGTTCTGGATTGTGTATTCTAATAACATGTCGCCTTGTGTGATTGTTTTGTGCAGCGTGTGTGTCGGCTAGTTTTTGCTGCTCTGGTGTTTTATTTATAGGCTTGAATGATGCTGAGTAAAATATATTTTGAGAATACACGGTGACTTTCTCTGCTGGAGGGAAGGTCCTGGTAGCCTTTACCAGAACTCCAGGGACATCAGTAATGAAATCTGTTTATGGCACCCATTTGGCTAATGGTTTTAACTCATTAAGAGTAGTTCTCTTTTCTGGTGGTGGGGGAAGGGTGCTTGTGTTTGAAAAGATATAAAGTTTTTTATGTAGATGCATTTACGGCATCATACACACAGCACACGCAGAAGGCGCCGGAATTCCTAGTAAGGAACCAGTAATTTGACTGACTTGTGTCGATGGTTTAAAATGGGTGCTTTCTAAGTTCACTTACATTAAGGATGTAACAATTAAGGCACGAGTCCAATTGGCATTTGTCCTTAAAAAATCTATCTTCAGGTTGCCAACGTTGGCCTAATTTTTAATTGTTTTGCATAGTTTGCATCTACCTCAGGATTAAATATAAGAGATTTTTTACAGAGCATTGTAAATACAGTATTGTAAACAAAACTCGTCTTCAGTTCATTTTTGTCCTACTCTGCTTTCAATAAAGCATTGTGGGTAGAGTATAAAGCTACCTCTCTAGTTTTGGTGGTTAGAGAACTGGGCTTGTGATCAGAAGGTTGTCGGTTCGATTCTGAGAGTCGACAGGTCACAACTGAAGTGACCTTGAGCAAGGCACCAAACCCCTAACTGCTCCCAGGCGACCTGGTTTGAGCTGCAAATTGCATCGGGTGCGTATACTCACTGCTGCCCCCTAGTGTATGCTGACCAGTGTGTGTACAAGTGCATGTTTAAAAGCACAAGTGGTGAAAAAGTATTTTACATTAAAAAAAAATTCTATTAATACCCTAACAAGTGCCATGTAGAGACAATGTCATGTCTGGTCCAAATCTTTACATGTAAAAACCTTTATTTGGAAGATTTCTTCATTAAAGGGAAACAAAATCATGCACACAGCTCTTGACAACAGTTAAGGTGAATGGTTTTCTGGGAAAACTGTTCACTTACATGCACTTTAAGGTCGAAATTGATTGTACAAATGGCTTCTCAGAATGTAGTTTTATTAAACAATTTATTTTCATCCTTTTGTGTTCCCTAGAGAAACTAACTAGGGCTGCATTACATTTCTTTCTTGTTGCGGAGTGACTTAAACAATCGGCCATATGCTGGGCTTGGATGTGGATGGCTTGTCAGTTTCAGGCAAAGCCAAATTAAATTAAATATGGTGCCGGTCAAAAGTTTGGAAACCCCTTTTTTTCATTCCATATATGGAGTTATGTTGTAAAGACAAAAAGTATTAAACAAACCAGAATATGTTGAACTGTATCTTTGAGATTTTAAAAGTTGTTACACATTACACTTGGTTTTGCCATTGGAATGGTTTTCCAACCAACTTCAGGAGTTCCTCACTTCCCGTTTTGCCTAAACTTTGCATTCCAATTTAATTTAAACCATCTCAATTCAGTTTAGGTCAAGTGATTGTGAGGGCCAGGTCACATGACACCACGATTTATCATTCTCCTGATCTGCGTACAGTGTAAAAAAGTGATGAAATCAAAGAAAACACAAGGAGGGTGTGTTGAAACTTTTCACTGGTACTGTAAGTTCGCATGATTCTGCTGCACTGTGAGTAAACCCTACAGTTATAAATAAATAAATAAAATAGTTGAGGTTATCTCAAGGTTATTGCATACCACAACTAATGCTAATAAACTATTTTGTCGATTTTATATTTGTGTGTCTGCAGCGTCCTGCTGTCCCTAATAGTCTGCCGTGTGTCGTCTTTATCCCAGCTCTGCTCTCTCCGTAACCACTTCTGGTTCCTCAGGCATCTCATCCAGCTGCGGTGTCCTCCCCTATAGACCTTCCCTGTTTGATCGTGCTGTCGAATATTAAACTGTTCTGTGTGATTTAACAACCTGTTGCATGATTGTCTCTCCCTCTCTCTCTTTCTATGTGTCCCGCTGTCGTCCGTCTGGCCCTCTGCAGTCATTGCTTGTCCCTGGAAAAAGTCCCAGTAAATATGGACGCCGCGGCAGTGCCATAGGGATAGGCACGATAGAAGAGGTTCATACGATACTCATCACTTTTTTTTCCTTCACTGTGTATTCCTCAAACGTACTTCATGATTTATATTTTCGAGTAGTTGAGATCCATCTCATTTGGCTTAGGTTTTTTTGCTGAGTTTTAGTTAGCACACCAGTGCCGACAGTCTTAACGCCTCGTTTTAAGGAGGAGAGTTAAAAAGCAGCTTAAAACAGCTATAGCGACACCTAACAGGAGCAGCTGAAGGATTTGCATTTAGACGCAGCTTGTTGTCTTGGAAAGACGCGTGAAATAGTACTCATAATAACAGGGTCATATTCTTTACGCAATACAATTGAAGCAGTGAAATCCCAGTAAGCACTGTAAAAGAACCAATAACCTTCAGTGAAAGCACACACCTTAGATCCCAGGAGCGAATTGCTCTTATCTCACACAGATAGAGTCACAGTAGCCCCGAGGACGTTTAAGGGAGATCAGCCTGGTGTCAAAAAGCCACTTCTCCATCACATCAATAGTTTTACTTTACTGCTTTATTTGAACTCCCCCCCCCCCCTCGATCAAGTCGACTGTATCTTTACTCATCTGCTGGAAACCCTAGCGCCATATTTGCCCCACGACATCACCTCGGATCTCAGCGGTGGTAGGCTAGAACATTAAGCACATTAATACAAAACCCATGAATCTTTGTTACCCTCCCCCCTCCTCCTCCACAGAGCCTTTGTATCGCCTATATCTCCCAAATCTTGGGATATAACTAATCTTTTGATTAAGATCCAACATCTAAATGGTTTTATCCTATGTGACTTACAGTACTATGGCAGTATACTGCCTAAGCAATCCATTTGTAAAGACCCAACCTGGCAGGAGTGTGGCTAAAAACATAAAAGTGTTTTTTTTTCTTTACTTATCCAGTCCGACTAACGCTAGGCAACACCTTCCATGTTAACTAATCTATGAGGTCACAATCTTTTATTAGTATTTCTACCTTTAACTGTCATTTTCTAAAGCTGCTCTATAGCAAACTTTGTGGTGATTGTTATGCCAGAACATGTTCATACTTTTTGCGACACATATATTGTCAAACACATTTGTGTAAACATAAAACTCGCTTATCCGGTGTGTTTTTATTGCAAACGTGTCAAGTTGTAACAGTATGCAATGTGAATGCCTTTCGGCTGATCGTCATTGATTTGGCATAGTTTTATAGTTTCCTCCTGATGCAGCCTTCTTATTTAACCTACAGTGCACTGGTTCGTTGCCAAGTTTTGAACCGAGGCGTTCAGACTCTCTGTGCTTCTGTGCTTATATAGTTACAGTGTAGCCTAGTGGGTAGAACCTTGGGCCATCAATCAGGACGATTTGGGATTCGAATCTAAGCTCTTCTACACAGCCGCTGTTGGGTTCACTGAGCAACAACCTTAACCCTGTTGGCTCCAGGGGTGCTGTACGATGGCAGACCCTGTATCAGCGCTATGACCCCAACAATGACTTGAGCAAGGTTGTTAACTCTCAATTGCCTGGACAATACACTACGTTATATTGCTTTTGATAAAAGAATGTACAAAATGCCTAAAAATGTAAATGATCATAAAACCTGTTAACTAATAAATGGTTGGCGTGATAAAAATTCTCCAAGGGCCCTGTAACATTTTATCCCGGCAGAAAAAAACCTCAAAGCTTACGGCATTGTTCTATTCATAATGTATGAGAATATGACCCAAAAATATAATACAAAAGGGAAGACTAGGAGAAGCAGTTCTTAAATATATATATATATATAAGAAATGATCGTCTGGATAATTTCCAAACTTTGAGATTCTATATTTTTACCAGTCAAATGAGCAACAAATGTGTTAATATGTCTGGCATAACTATGCATGATAATACACTCTCCATCGCTACTAGATGTTTGTGTGTCACAACTAAGCTGTCCGTATTTCCTCTGCAGTCTCTGATCATTCCGGGAAGAAGCCCAACACGCAAGAAGTCTGGTCCATTCACGTCTCGTAGGAGCAGTGCCATCGGCATCGAGAACATCCAGGAGGTCCAAGAGAAGAGGTGAGCAAACGGTTCGATCCCTCAAACTCACAACTGTTGTGTTCGGCTTTTTAAAAGGGTCATCGTTTGGCCGCAGTGCACATTCAGAGTCATCGTACGAACAGACAGATCTCTGATATTGTATTTGTGTATGTGTGGTCACTGAAGGAATGGAGCCTTGTTTTCAAAGGACAGGACAGTGCTTTGTCTGACACTACCCAGTGTCAGTCTCAGGAACGGCAGGCTCATCGTGGATTCTTTCAAGTACTCATCCACTATGGAATGTTTGTTTTTTAAAGAAATGGTTTCATTAAGAGCAGATAAGCATTTGGCTTCTATGTTGAGGAGTAAACTTAGTATACTAATAATACCAGTCAAACATTTGGACACACTTCAGATTTATGTATTTTCTACACTGTACACACCGTCAGGCTTTGTAAGCATGATCAAGCGATGACCTGGACTCTACGATGTCCTGAACTAAACCCTGAGCTGAGTAGAGCTTTGGGCTGTCAACCAGAGATTGAGGGGGTCATGCCAATGCTCTGCTAAATAACTACTTTTGAGTCCTTGAACAAGACCCTTAACCCTGTGTATAATAAAGGCTTTCTATTCTAACAAGTGCTCAACATCTGAGAGAACTCTTTCAAGACAGTAAACCATTTCAGGTGGCTCCTCATGATGCAGATTGAGAGGGCACCAATGGCAAAACCAAGTGAATTGTGCACTTTTAACTATTTTAGATGAGATGAGAGGGTATGTCCAAACTTTTGACTGGTATTATGTTTTGCATAACAGTTTTCACTTTACCAGATGTCTGGTATGCTAGCCGCTAGATGGCTGCTTAACAAACACAACTGTAACGGTTGGTGTCTGAAGAGTAAAGGCCAGATGGGGATTACACAGTGCAATCATGTTCCCTTTTGAAAATCCACAGTCCCCATTTTCCCCACCGAGAGTGTTACACAAAGGATCACGAAAGAGTACTAAGGAAATGTCACAGAAGACCAAAGACATGCCCACATGCTCGAAGTGCATGCTATTATTTATGACTGCAGTGCAGAAAGAAGCCTTTCTTTATTTGAACAGATTACTAGCATTCCTAAAAATATAAATATATTATTAATGTATTCGTATAAATCATTTATTAACATAGTCCATGGAAAAGCATTTACATTTCAGAAACACTTCAGGTGTCATTGTCTCTTATGACCTCTAGGTGGGAGCAGAATCTCAGTAAGATTGGGTCAGATAATCCATTATACATATTATATATTATACATTGTGGCAGTCGTGGTCTGGTGGGCTTGTAATCAGAAGGTTGCCAGTTTGATTCCAAGTGCCAACAGGTCACGACTAAAGTTCCCTTGAGCTAGGCACCAAACTCCTAACTGCTCTACGGGCACCGTGACTAGAATAGGGCTATTCACCGTGCCGGGCATATGTACTCACTGCTGCCCACTAGTGTGTATTCGCAAGTGTGTGTAAATGCGGAGAAATATGTCCAGGGTGTATAAAAGCAGAGGGGTGAAATCGAAATAAAAACCAAGATCTTCCCCATTTGTACCAAAGTGGGCGATATCTACCTACCCCGGACTACCCTTTTACACTGGCCAGTGGCAGATTCATGTAAATATTGTCATACAAATCTTCCTTATTATACTGCGACTAAATACAATAAGTACAATTAATAATAGGAACATTATGCACAAGAAAAAATGCACTGTGGGTAATAAAATAAGGCAAAAAATGGCCATTGTTTTTTTTCTTTTTCTTCTTTTTTTCCTTTTTTTTCCCAAGAACCATTTCTTTAAAAAGTTAACCCTTGTAACTCTAGTTAACACACAAATACCATGTGTGACTATTAATGTGTGGTGGATTTTGAGTGATTTATTTTAATAAACTAATATGATTGATTTACTCTTGAAGTCAAACAGGTTTGTTAGTCATTTAAATGAACAAAAAGTCATTTCTTCTGTGATCTGGCAGCCTGGATTCCACCGAGCGTGGCTGTTGTTAACAGGGTGGGAAGCCGGACCGGGGTTCTTTCTAAATGATGCAATTAGGACCTCTGCTGGCTAATCGCGGTGTCGCTGTGCATGTACAAAGCTGATCGGCAATGTGCAATTGCGGTTTCTATTATACAGAACACAAAAGCAGCCGAGAAAATTCATGCATTCATGTCGACCGTGTTTGATGTGAATCGTGAATCGATTAGACTTGTGCGATGACCTAGGATGTTAAAACATGACGTTAAAATAGCTCAATAAACAATAAACATAATTTGGGCTTGCACAGTTTTGCGTTAAATTATTATATTGCTGTTCAATATTTTTCTACAAATATTGCAATATTGACATACATATTTATAATATGTATTTAATTCATCTCATCGTCTGGATTATTTATTATTGCTGTGCATGTTTTTACAAATGTCTGATCTTTTACTACTAACATGCAGTAAAGCAGATGGCATCTTTGCTAGGACTGGTGTGGGAGTCTGGTGTGCAGTGTTTTGAGATGTAGTTCTGTAAAACAATGAGAATTCCTCTGCTGCCCTCTAATGGTCTGTGTGTTTACATGCAACAGCAGAGAGAACTCACCCAACAAACAGAAAACTCCTGACAGTGGTCACGCATCTCAGGATCCCAGGTCAGAAAACTCCTCCAACCAGAGCTCACCTGAAGGCCATGTTTCTAAGAACAGGTGGGATGTGACTCAGTAGAGGTCATTGTTCGCCGGACATGAGCCTGCCCTGACCCCTGACTCTGACGTTCATATCGTTTCATTCTGATTAGGTTTGAATCAATTAATGATTTGGAGATTTGATTGTCTGTTTTAGCACTGGTCAGAACGGCAGCGAATCATTGACCCCGGGAAACATCCCGAACAGTCCATTACAGATTAGCAGACACTTTTATTCAATACAATTTACAATGGGTATACCTTGTCTAGGGTTAATGGCTTTGCTCAAGGGGCCAACAGAAGCAACCCGGCAGTGGTGGTGCTTAAACCATCAATCATTCGATTACCAGTTCAGCACCATTAACACTAGAATACAACTGCACATTTTATTGTACATGTATGGACCCGACTGCACATACAGAACCAGTCAAGAGTTTTAATATAATAATTTGTCTAAGGCGTTTTTTTTCTACAGTTTTCTAAATGTTGAATCATGTAGTCAACAAGAAATGTTAAACAAACCAGAATGTTGTATATTTTATTTATATTTACTCTTTAATGACAGATTTTATATTGCACTTGGCTTGGACATCTCTCAATCGGCTTAAAATTATGAGGAACAACCTGTTTTTCAACTTGAAGGAGTTGCCAGAGGTGCTGAGCACTTAACAGCTTTACCTTCACTCTGTAGTCCAACGCATCACGTGACACAGCACATAGGTGCGGCCTAAACCGTGCACTTACATAAGTGCAATGCAATTGCACTGAGCACTAATCTTCGTAGTGCACTCTGTTATGGCAAAGTGTCGTCTCGAATGGAACACTACACTTCGAGAAGTGATGGACTAACATTTGATCGCGTCTCTTTATCCTATCAAGCTGTTGTTTATTGTTCTTAGAATTTATTTGCTTTTATTTGCTTTTGCTTAGCCCTAATAATAAATCATTACAATGACGATACTCACATTTATACAAAGCAGTTGCTCCCGCTTTTTGACTCTGCGATGGCCGCTGGTAATTGGGTAAAAGTCCTGCCCGGTCATGGTTTAGGACTTTCTTTTGGACATATGAACTGCTCCATTTGATAACTTTCAGAGCAGGTTTATTGTGTTACATTGATGCATTAAAACATAGTGAAAGTGGGCAAGTGAGTGATTTGTCACCAACCTTTTTGAGACTGAGAGCTACTTTTTGGGTACCAACTAATGTGAAGGGCTACTAGTTTAATACACACTTGTGAAATCACACATTTATAACCATGTTACTATTAATAATGAATGATATTCATCTATGTGAAGATGCTGAT
>JAOUQU010348232.1:0-12551 GCA_028566735.1 Ammoglanis amapaensis
AATAACAAACTCAATGAAATACCATCTCATAAGTCATTAAAACATACTTACTACCAGTAATAAAACATATTACAAATAATGAATAATGATGTGACTAATACAATTTCATATTTTCGTATACATACTTGTTGTAATACAATTTTTTCACCACAGTTTTCATCAAGGCCTAAGCAAAAGGTTTAAGGATGAGCTTGTCACTTAGAAAGAACTGTCTGATTTTCAGGCTTTCATCGACTTGGCCATCCATCTTGACAATCGTCTGCGTGAACGTAGTCGACAGAGAGTGCTGTCTGACCTCGACACACCATTTACTTCCCCAAGACACGCCTCCAACTACCCATAATCTTAGACCTGGACAACCACTCTCTTTCCCTGTCAGTGCTTGTTGATTCTGATTCTGAAGTGAACTTCAAGTATAAGGGGCTGGCCAAGCAGTTGGGGGTACAGGTGATGCCCTTGACCAAGACCACTGAGGTGGTTAACCTGGGAACGAGCCGCTATCACTCACTGCACCAGTCCAGTCTATGTGTTCAATTCAGGAAATCATCATGAAATCATTTTATTTGCCATAATCCATTCTCCACAGTCTCTGGTAGAGTTGGGGTCCTGTGACTTTCCACCCATAACCCACAAATTGATTGGACCCTAGGAAACATTCATTCCTGGGGCACTAATTGCCACTCCCATTGTCTACGCTCTGCTTTTTTCATGAAGGTTCCTGCCGCAATGTCTGATCAGCTATCTGACTCCCTGGACCTCTTTGTTATTCCTCTCGCTTATGATCTCAAGGAGGTTTTCAGTAAGGACTTGGCAATGCCCTTACCTCCCCACCAGCCATATGACTGCACGATTGACTTCTTTTCAAGAACCTTACTGCCATCTGGTTGTCTTTTTAATCTGACTCATCCTGAGAGCGAGGCCATGGAGAAGTACATTGCCAATTGTTTAGTGGCTGGGATTATTCATGCTTCCACATCATCACAGTGCGCAACAAATACCCATTGTCCCTCTCTTCAGCATTTGAGTTTCTTCAAGAAGCAACCATATTCAGCAAGCTGGACCTGAGAAATGCCTACCATCTCGTTCATATCCGTGAGGGGGAAGAGTGGAAGACCTCCTTCAACACACCCCAGTGACACTTAGAGTACTTAGTCGATCCATTCAGGCTCACTAATGCCCCTGCCGTGTTTCAGGCCTTGGTCAACAATGTCTTGAGAGACTTCCTCCATTGTTTTTGTTTATCTGGATGACATCTTGATCTTCTCCAAGTCACACCAAACATGTCAAGTTGGTATTAACCCAGTTTTTTCACAACAAGCTTTTCGTCCAGGCAGATACATTTTCTTTCCACCAACAATCCTAGGATTTATCATTTGTTCGGGTAAGGTAAAGGCTGATCCCAAGAAAATACAGGTTGGAAAAAAGACTCATAAAGATCTGCAATGGTTCCTGAAGTTTGCCAATCTTTACCGTAAGTTCATAAGGAACTACAGTCAAGTCCATGCACCACTCATCCAGTTAACTTCCTCCAAGAAACAGTTCTCATGGACTCCGGTAGCACAAACCGCCTTTGGCCATCTGAAAGACTGCTTTACCTCGACACCTATCATTTGTGAACCGGATCCGACAAAACAGTTTATCGTCAAGGTTGGTGCCTCAGATTCTGGAGTAGGTGTTGTGCTGACACAGGGCTTCAATAAGGATGGTCGAGTCCACCCTTGTGCCAACTTCTCCCGGAAACTTCTCCCTGCAGAGGTGAACTATGGCAGAAATACTGGCTGTCAAGATGGCCCTGGAGGAATGGAGACACTGGTTGGAGGGAGCAGAACATCCTTTTATTGTCTGGACGAACCACAAGAATCTTTTCTATGTGCAAACTGTAAAGAGGTTGATTGCCAGACAGGCTTGTTGGTTGCTGTCAATTAATTCAACTTTACCCTCACCTACTGTCCCAGCTCCAAGAACACCAAACCAGATGCCCTCTCTTGATTAGGGGAGGTAGGAAATACTTAAAACACTCCATCCAAAATACTGAATCTCCAGTGTGTGGAAATGACCCTCGTGTGGGCTGTGGAGAAGAGTATCCAAGAATGATTAGTGAAGGATTTAGACCCAGTAGGGTCTCCCCAATGTGTAGATATGTGCCCTTGTGTTCCCGAATTGCAGTCCTAAAATGGGCCTATGACTCAAACCTCTCTTGCCACCCTGGAGTCCGACGAACCCTGTTCCTCCTCGAGCGAAGGTTCTGGTGACCCACAATGGACACCCATGAATATGTGACCACTTGTACAGTCTGTCTTTGATCCCAGACCACTCATCAACCGCCTTCCGGACTGCTTCAATCGCTTCCTCTTCCCGGATTTCATTGGTCTCACGTAGACCTGGATTTAATCACTGGTCTCCCAGAGTCAGATGGTAAGAACATGATTCTTACAGTGGTTGATAGGTTCTCTAAAGTACACCTGGTGTTTGATTGATTCTCTCCAGTACACCTGGTGGCCCTACCGAAGCTACCATCTGCACTGGAGACTTCCCATATTATCTTCGACTAAGTCTTCCGGCTAGATTGGGCCATTCCGTCTCCCCAAACACATGAGGATTCACTCAACCTTCCACAAATCTTATATCAAACCCGCCAAAGGCTCTCCTGAATGTTCCAGCTTCAAATTTAGTCTGAAGGGAAAAATGTGTTCAATGTTAAGCTATAGTTCACAAACTGCATTTTCTCTCTCAGCCTCCAGGTGAGAAAGTGTCATGTGAAGCAGGTACGCGATGGCATCATCTGTGGAGTGGTTGTGATGGTAAGCAATCTGTAAAAGATCCACAGAGTCTGGAAAGAATTGAAGATGTCAGTAAACACCAGTGCTAGCTGGTCCGTGTAGGCTTTGATGACTTGGCAATTCCATCTGGTGCTGCTGCTTTGCTGGGGATCACTCTCGTGAAAGCTTTCAGTCTGTCCCTCTTGGTAATGATCAGGAGTCTCGGAGTTTTGATGAGCTGCGTAGTCCGTGCTGAACTGTGAAACTATTAGCGTTGTTACCGGCTGCAGCCTTGAAGCAACCATAGAATGTGTTCAGCTCCGTTGCTAGAGATGCACTCATCAGTCTGGAGGGAGAACTTCTCTAATCTGTGATTGTCCGTAGTCCCTGCCCCAGGGATCTAGAGTCATTCTGCAGGAATTGTGTCACTAGTTTCTTTTGGTAAGACTGCTTCACTTCTTTCACTGCCTGGCAAACTTGGTATGACCCAGACTTATACTCCGCCATGTTACCAGTGATGAGTCACTTGCAGCAGTGCAAGATGATTGAGCATCACAGACAGTTTTATCCACTCACGGCTTCTGGTTGGGAAAAGTTTTTACTAAAGTTTTATCCACTGTATCGTCCATTCACTTGCCAACAAATCCCTCAACCACTTGTGTAAACACGTTTAGGTCACCAACAGAACCTCATTGCAGAACCTATTCCATTCTGTCTCATCCAGCGTGTCCTGTAAGACATCCACCAACTGGTCCATCCAACGCTTGACCTCTCTCTGAACCATAGCAGGTTTCCCTCTGGTGGAGGAAGTGATGTGCTAATGAAAGTTTGGTGCTCCATGTTTAAGTTTAGCGCTGTTAAAATCATCAGTGTCTCGGTGATGAGTGTTAAACTGTGAGTGCATCATGAAGCTCACCCAGTACAGTGTCCGTGTTTGTCTGAGGTGGATTGTAAACAGTACTGACGATGACTGAGGAAGGTAGATGGAATGAAACTTTTGTGCAAAAAGTTCCAGGTTTGGTGTGCAGGAACGTGCATGACAAATTGTGTTAGTGTTTTTGCACCAGCTGTTGTTTACCATCATGCACATACCACCTTCTCTTTTTTTCTTTGCTTCCATTGTTCTGTCCACGCGGTGAACCGAGAACTTTATCTGGAACATTATCCTGGCCCGGAGGTCATTGAGCTTGTTGTCCAGAGACTGAACATTGGTTATCAAGATACTAGGCAGTGGAGCTTGTTCCTGATGCCGGCAAATTTTCTTCAGGGACAACACTTTTGCTTATGCCTATTGTTTTCCTTCAAGATATCCTTCGGCCACGACGAATCCGGAGTTAAAATTGACGAAAGGTGAGGGTTTTGTAGATTATTAGAAATAAGAGTGGCTCTATCATAGCAGATACAAGCCGTGGTAAAATGGAAGTGAAGTAAAAACGTATAAAATAAATACAAATATGCAAAGCATGGATAGAGCCGATAGCAGCCGACCTCATCTGCGCTATCTTGGGAACCCTATAGCGGAACTGATCAAATAATTTTGTACAATCTCGGCTCAAGAAAAATAACGTGACCAATCTGATTCATTATAATGACTATATACTCTCAAAAATGTACTTAATTGTTGCTTGACTCTCTCGCAATGCTCAATGGATTGTGGATGATACCCTGACAATTAGCTAACAGAAACACCTAATCTTTTAAAAAATAGTGACCAAACATGGAACATAAACTGAGAACCATGGTCATCCTCTGGGATGTCAAAGAAATGTAATACATATTGGAATAACATCTCTGGACAAAGGTGGTTAGGAATGGGTAATGGCTAAAGTTAACCAGCCGGAAATGACTTTGGTACCTTACACTGGGAAGAAGCAGGGTGAGCAGGAAGTTATAAATGTATCAATGTCTCTGGACATGTTCTCCCACCAATACCAGTTATATATGCACTTGTGGTGTGTGTTTCTTGGCCGTATAGGTACATGGAAGTTTGATGCAAAGTTTAGTTCACCTGTACTGTATCTACATTATGCACACTCTTAAACCCTTTGTTTTCTTTGATTCCTCACCAGTAAGTCAATGTAATCCAAAGCAAGAGAGCCTTCTTTCGTGAATCTCATCTCGTCTAGTAATCTTCGTAAGCTTTTTCACTAGTGACTAGTATTTGCTCTCGCAGATACGTCTGTTTCATTTGTTCCAGTTGTTAGCAATTTAAGTTATCTGAATTGAATCTCACATTACTTGTTTCTGTTAGTGTTTTGACTTGTTGTTTTGCTCTCATAAGTGTTTATGTTCACTTTTGAACAATCTATTGCTTCTCAATAAATCCTCTGTTAACTTACGTTGTTGTCTTCTTTGTTGTCTTAGTCATTGTGTGAAGGTACCAGTCGGGTTCTTATCAACCAAAATCCATAACAGTGTTAAATAATACTTAGCCAGACTTTTTGCACATTTGGACATTTGGAAATCAGAAACTAGACTGGATGTAAATAAATCTACTATTGCATTGTTTAGATAGATAATCATAGCTTGTTTGCCCAAGTAGATCCAAGTTAAATAATGATGTTGGACTGGCTCTGATGGATGATGCCCAGTGGGCTTGTTAGACATCATACAACGTCATGAAAAGGGGAAAGGAGAAAGCTGAACTGAAGTTAAACAAGCTTATTATTTTATTAGGGAAAAATACTAAACCAAGAAAACAAATGGTTGCTATATGATCTTAGCTTTTGAATGTTTCTGAAAAGAATGGCATTGTAAGTGCTGTTATTTTCAGAAAGAAAGGGAATAAGTGGGAAATAAATATTTTACTTTTTCACAGCTCCAAATTGGACTCAGTTGTCTGTGGACAACAAGGCTGTACAAGACACATGGCAGCAATAACCATTGCCTTGACCAAAACAGCACAGTTAGTAATGTGCCACCCTCTCTGTGTAAATACCACTCATGAGGTCATTGCTTACCTGGCATCCACAGCACTCACACTATATTGTAGAAAATAGACCGAATCAACTCAGTACTTACTCAATGACATATCACTTACATGAAGTCAGATTGAGCTGTCAACAAGACCAAAGGACTGACCCAGCCCATTGATGCTGAATCACATTGAAACTTACTGAAATGCCTGAAAGGCTTGGAAACTGGGAGACCCAGACCTAACACTGTTTTGTGATTGATTTTGTTATAAATCAAATCTAGGGGCTTACACAATGGTTAAAATGATAGACATATTATTTTAAGTGGTAGACCCATGACTTGTACCACAACCAGCATTAGCACAATTGGCAGAAATAGTGACTATTACTAAAATATTGAAATCTGCTACTGATCAGTCAAACTCAGCTTATGCTCATGCTGTATTGCATGTGGATGGACCCCAATGGTTAAAAAGGGGGCTAGTAATGGCTCAGAGAATTCACCTTAAACACTGTACTCAAGTACAACAACTTATGGACGCTTTGAAGCTTTGCATTCAAAAATATGTGATCAAGTGCAAGGAAAATGCTAAAGAAACAGACTTTGTACCAGCAGGGAATACACTGAGTTCAGGATATTTGTTTTCAAGCAGCGGAGGTTGGTACCCTAGCGTTGCTTTAAAAGTAGAGAAACCAGTAGCTGAACTGTCCCAAAGAAAAAACTGAGCCCAACAGTGTGTACTCAATCTCTTGATTGATGCATTCTGTTTGACAATTTGTTTTGGGATGGTAACCCGACAATGGTGCCCAGATTAGAACCAAAAGCCTGCCATACTGTTGGGATCTGACCTAATAACCATCTGTGATCCCCGATGAATCTGTGTTTATTGATATTAATGAGGCAAACCAATCCAGTATATTTAAGAGGTTTTATTACCAGTCAATGTGAGAAAAAGCTGCGATCAATCTGGTATACCAGGGTTGAAGGAACTTCTGCTGGTCATACTGGTATAGCAGGGTTGGAGGAGCTTCAGCTCACTCGAAGCATCTGCTCATAGCATAGAAATATCCAACCTCGTGCAATGGTGTTAACCCTATTTATATGTTTTCCAGTTCTTTGTCCTAAAACCAGTCTAAGCTGGCTCCTAGGGTGCTGTCCTGGGCAGTTAAAAGGTCAGGGGTCTTTTGCCTCTTCCGCTTTCAGTTATACTGACATCTCCTAATAAGGAGAAGTTTTTAGCTGGGCCCGAGGAATGTAGAACAGCTTCTTGTTAGTTTCCTGTTTCAAAAATATTGTTTTTCTCAATAATTGATCAATATTTCCAATAATACTTGAAAGATGAATTAGGACCCCCAGTCTGACATAATATCATCCAAAATACTTAGGCATGGCTAAACATATTTTCAATTAGGTGTTTAGGATTCAAAGTTTAGGTAAAACAATGGGACTGCTTTAGAAACACGGGCCACCACCGTGAGTATCCCCATAGACTTGGGTAACCCAGTGATGTCTGATGGAACATTTGAAGCGGGATAAATAAGGAACTCGTGGGAAGTGTGACAGCTCATGTGTCTGGCCCCACTTTCTGTGGAGGACATCGAGGATTTGTTTATTTTTGGATTATTGTTCGCTGGGATTCTACTGATTGGCTTGGGGTGTCTCCTGGTATATCACAAAATTGAAAAAAGTTGGAGCAGCCATCCATAGCCCACACAGGCTTCCTGACATGGTTGATGCGATGGCCAGAGTGATCAACGGACAAAATGTGACCCTAATCCTCAGATGGATGTCATAACCGAAAGGAATCATATTTTTAGAACGCTTACGATGCCAACACACACACACACACACACACACACACACACACACACACACACACACACACACGTGCACAAAGAGGCTAGTTAGATCAGAATATAGTCTTTATTGTACTTTAAAGTGATAGCAAAAACACAGTCTTTGTGGCAATGATTAGCAAAACTCAAACGGTCCATGACGGCTTCAAAAACAAAACAGGAAAACTGAGTTCGGAGAATTTTCACACCGATCCGGATTCGGCGGATCTCGGGTAGACTATTACTATAGACTGGGGCAAGCTTGCGAGATAAAGAGCAGATCGGGACGTGTCGCGTCACACCAACTGGCCTGGGATGTATCTCCGGCTAGGATGCCGATGTGAATTGGCAGCCCTCCCCATGGCGTCCCGATACAGTTCGAGCACGGTGCGGGTGGTCTCCCAGATCCTGTGGCACTTCTGGATGTGGAGCTGTACTCAGAGCTTGTCAATCTCTGTCTCCTGGTCGGAGAGAAGTGGGGGTTGGTAGCAGAGGGAGTCTTCGAATGGAGAGAGGCCAGTTGCTGCGCTGGTGTGGGTGTTGATGGCATATTTGACCCATGGTAGCAAAGGGGTTGGGCCAGGGTGTTTAGTAGTGATTTGCCGTCGGGCAGCCTCGACCTCCTTATTGGTCCGCTCTGTTTGCCCGTTGGTTTCGAGGTGAAAACCAGATGAGAGGCTGACCGAGATGTCCAACCTCTTACAAAATGCTCGCCAAACTTGAGAGGTGAATGGTGGACCTCGGTTGGACACAATGTTCTTCGGAAGGCCATTAAAGTGAAAAACATAGGAGAACAGATTTTTTGCCATTTCTAGGGCAGACAGGAGCTTTGGCAGAGCAATTAAGCGAACAGCATTAGAACGGCATTAGAGAAGCGGTCCACTACAGTCATTATCGTGGGCATGCCGTCAGAAATGGGAATGCCAGTGATGAAATCCAATGCCACATGTGACCAGGGACGTCCCAGGATTGGAAGGGGTTGTAGTAACTTCGATGGGGGCTGGTGGCTGGCCTTGTTCTGAGCACAGGTGGGACACATTTTTTGACGTTCGCTGTGAGAGTGGGCCACCCAAAACCCCACTGAATAAAAAGGGTGGTGCAACGGATGCCTGGGTGGCACGGAAATTTCGAGTCATGCCCCCAGCGCAGAACGAGCAGTTTGCATGCTCGAGGAATGTACAGACAGCCAGGGGGTCCGCCTCCTGGGTCAGGCTCCCTTAGTTGAGCCCTGCGCACGCGTTCTTTGACATGCCAGGTCAGGGATGCTACCATGCGTTTAGGTGCCAGGATTGTGGTAGGTTCGGGACTGGTTTTGTCTGGCTCATGAATCCGGGAGAGAGCATCTGTTTTTGTGTTCTTAGACCCTGGTTGGTAAGTGAGGAGAAAATTAAATCTACTAAAAAACAGAGCCCAGCGAGCTTGAGAGTTAAGGCGTTTCGCCGATTGGTTGTACTCTAGGTTTTTGTGGTATGTCCAGACCAGAAAAGGGAGCCTTTCAGCTAGTGTCGCTACTCTTTGAGTGTGAGCTTAACAGCTAGGAGCTCCCGATCTCTAATGCCGTAGTTCTGCTCAGATGGGGTCAGTCGTCAAGAAAAGAAAGCACACGGGTGGATTCGGGAATTCGTTTCACTCTTTTGGGAGAGAACTCCTCCAACGCTGGTGGCAGAGGCATCTATTTCAACAATGAACTGCTTCTGTGGGTCGGGTTGAATAAGAATCGGGGCTGCAGTGAAGAGGGATTTCAGGTGGGCGAAGGTGGCTTCTGCTTCCGGTGACCAGGAAAAAACCCACCTTGGTGGAGGTAAGGCATGTCAGGGGTGCCACCACCTGACTGTAACCTCAGACGAAGCACCTATAAAAATTTGCGAACCCCAGAAAGCGCTGGAGTTCCTTTCGGCTAGTTGGAGATGGCCATGCTTCTACCACCTGGATCTTTTCTGGGTCGGCCTAGAGCTGATTTGGGCAAATGATAAAACCCAGGAAGGTAATCGTGTCTTGGTGAAACATACATTTCTCCGCCTTGACAAAAAGACGGTTCTGAAGCAGGCGCTGTAGAACCATTCACACATGATTTCTCTGTTCAGGGAGTTTGCGGGAGAAGACCAGTATGTTGTTGAGGTATGTGAAAATGCATTTACCCAGGAGATCACGAAGGACATTGTTCGTGAATGCCTGAAAGACACTGGGGCATTAGTGAGCCCAAACAGAACCACTCTGTATTCTAAGTGTCCGTGTGGGGTCTTGAATGTGGTCTTCCATTCGTCGCCCTCCCGGATCCAGATTAGATGGTAGGTCAAGTTTCGAAAAGTCTGTGGCGCCCTTAAGGCATTCAAGCATCAAACCGGTGTGGCAAAGGATACTTATTCTTCACTGTGATGGCGTTTAATCCTCAGTAATCGATGCAAGGATGAAGAGACTTGTCCTTCTTTTCAACAAAAAAGAAACCAGCACTGAGCGGGGATGTGGACAGTTGTACGAGTCCAGCTGCCAGGGATTCCAAGAGATACTGGTCCATAGCTACGATCTTCGGGCGAGTCAACTGATAGAGTGGATTGGAAGGGAGCGGGGCCCCGGAAAGAAGATTGATGGCACAGTCGTAAGGTCGTGTGTGGGAAGTTCATGTGCCTGATCCTTACTGAACACCTCCAGTAATTCATGGTACTCGGATGGGACTCCGGCAAGGTCCGAAAAAATGGAACTAGTGCTGGGGGGTGGTACAGGTAAAGACTTGGTAACGGCCATGCAAAGGCAGTGCAAAGCCTCTCTTCTGAATGCTGAGGGGCGCTGTTGAAAGACTAGCTCACACTGGAGAAGGAAGCCTCCTCCTCCTTGGAGACCTCACCGGCAAAAGGTTCGGGGGGATTGGCCACGGAATCTGGGTTCTGGGGCCCGGGGGCATGAGCGGCTGGAACAGGGGCTGGGGTGAAGGATCCGTCGGAGAGGAAAAGCTGGAAAATTGGCGGGCCACCTGACCCAGCTGCTTCATCAGGGTCCGATTGCCATCGATCAGCATTTCCAGCAAGCGATCATGCTGAGTACGTAGTGCCTGGAGGGTGTTGATGTCCAGCAGTATGCCAGAGTGTGCTCCTGAAGTTTCCATGGGGCCAGAGAATACTTTTAGGAATGTTGATATTGGAAACCCAGAACACCACACTTGCAACGACAGACAGTTGAAAGATGTTTTATTGTTGTATAGGATGAGAATGCAGAGGATAGGTATTGGTATTATATCCGGGATCCGCAGGTGGTGATGCAGAGGAATGCGGGGAGACGTGCGCTCGTGTGCTACTGGAATGCTAACGTGGATTGAACGGGAAAGCAAATAAACAGGAATCACGAAAAAAGGAGGATTCGTCCTCCGCGATCTGGAATGTAAATAACAGAGATTAATTCGCAAACACAAAGGATATAACTTTCTTTTGTGCCAATGCGCAGGAACAGAGGTACCTCGGTAAACGAGGGTTAAGATAAACACTAACATTGTTCTTGATGTGACGTTCGGCTGATCGATGAGTAGTGTTGCGCTCAAGCGTAGCAACAACGATTCTCTGGCGAGATCCGTATCTGTGGGTGACGCTTAAATACCCACGCTCATCAGCCCTTGACTCGGGACATGTGCGTGTGTGAGGTGGAACAGCGTGAGCGGGGCGGAGTGCGACACACACACACACACACACAGACACACCCACTCACACACAGAGAGAGTGGCGGAGCAGAGAGGCACCAAAACCTCACAGTCAGAGTAAGGGAGAAAATAATTAGGTTTAGCACCAGTTTAGACAACTTGTCTCTTGAATATTTAGAGCCAACAAGTAAAACCTCTGTTTTATCAAAATTCAGAAAAAGAAAAATACTCGACATCCAGTTTAATTATCGTTTACACAATCTTCTATCTTTCTGATCGTGTCAGAATCATTTGATTTGGCTGATATATACAAATGTGTGTCATCTGCATAGCAGTGAAAATTTATGTCATGTTTTCTAATAATTTATCCTAATGGAAGCATATAAAACATAAATAATAGTTCTCCCAGTACCGACCCCTGTGAAACACCTCACTTTACTTTAGTTGATTCCGAGCATTTATTATTTACATAAACAAATTGAGAGCGGTCAGTCAAATATCACTTATACCTAAAGAGTGTGCGTCCTTTTAACTCCCACAGTATTTTCTAGCCTCTCCAGTAAAATATTACGATCAACCGAATCAAACGCTGCACTAAGATTTAATAGAACAAGAAAAGAGACACATACATTTTCAGAAGACATTAACAACTCGTTAACTACTTTAATTAATGCAGTTTCAGTACTGTGGTTGGGTCTAAATCCAGACTGCAATTTTTATTCAAATAAGAGCAAAACTGTTTGGTAACTGTTTTTCTAATATTTCTGAGACAAAGAGAAGGTTTTAAATTGGCTTTTTGTTAACTAGAACATGTGGATAAGGATTATTAGATATGTTTTTTATCTTTATCATTATCTAGGCTGTGTGCAGTATGATCTCTAGATCAGTGTTTTTCAACCACTGTGCCGCGGCACACTAGTGTGCCGTGAGATATAGTCAGGTGTGCCGTGGAAAATTATCCAATTTCCTTAATTGGTCATTACTTGGCACATTGTCAAGTGACTGTGCTTTAAAAGTCATGTATGTTCCGTGTCAGTAGGGGCAGCAGAGAGCTAATTACCTTAATACTCTGAGACATGAGATGTGACGCAGCTGTAGTGATGAGCAAGACAGGTGGACAGTGATGGAGAAGTTTTTAAAAAGGAATAATCCGAGCTCTGAACAGGGCCCGGGACAAAATGCAGACCCTGATGAAGGCTCTAGTACGGGTCAAAAGAAAGCAAAGACGGTGAACTCGAGGCAGTACAGTGAAAGCTATCTTTCATTTGGATTCACTTTCACCGGGGATGCGGCGACACCAACTCCATTGTGCTTGGTGTGTGGCGAAAAGCTATCTAACAGTGCCATGGTCCCAAGTAAGCTTAAACGCCATCTCCAGACAAAACATCCGACACTTCAAAACAAGCAGACGGACTA
>JAOUQU010348452.1:0-12549 GCA_028566735.1 Ammoglanis amapaensis
GACTACTAGTCGATTAGTTGAAGTAAATGATGACCTCTGGTCGACCAACAAAATCCTTGGTTGTGGACAGCCCTAGTCTGCATTGAGAATGTACTTCCAGTCTCAAAGACTAAGTGTTTTATATAATGTTTACCAATAATAAATACTAGCCTACACCCATTGTATGTCCACATGTGATCAATTCTGTTGAAACATATTGATTTTCAGTTATTTTTATTTCCAACTGCATCTCTCTTCATCTTGTACTATTTACCTGGGCACAATATGTGCAATATTGCAATACATGGCTGTAATGTGTGCTTTCTCCTGGATAATGCTAGAAGGTTGCAAGATGAAAGTCTATAGTGATGAGAAATGGATAAAAGGATTACTACCGTGTTATTTAAGCTATGTTGTTCTGGCTTCCAAATTTGAATGAAATATTAAATATTACATTATCTGTAATTAAAGTTCATGATATACATATCTGCCTGTATCAGCTGTATTAGACCATCTATCATCCTTTTAAATGGAACATGGTTTCATTTTAGCAGCAGTTACATTAGCACTACACTATTTAAATTTATTTAACCAATCCTTGCGTCCTTGTTTAGCATTAATTCATTTGATTAATCACCTTTTAAAAGGGGGTATCACGAATGATACAAGTGTCATGTAAAATATGATAATCCTTTATTAGTCTATATACATATACAATGCCTGACAAAAATTATGGAATTGACACTGTTGGGAAAAATCTATGAATGGATGAACCAAGGATGAAAAAAGTAAGATGTAAATAACAGATTGTAAAACTATATTTTGAACATTCAAACGTTCTGGCATTAGGAAACAATAAAAAAGAAAGATTGTTGTTGTAGTCAGTCAAAATATTGATTTACAACAAACAGAAGCAAAAAATATGGAATCACTTACTTCTGAAGAAAATATTATGGCATCATAAGAATAGTCAAGCATTATTTGTACTTTGTTGCATCACCTTTGTTTTATATCAGCTTGACTTTTCTGCTGAATGAAGTTAACTAATGAGAAACAGTATTTTTTATCAATCTGTCTTCAACTTTCTCTAATTGCTGTTTTCAGGTCAACTTGGCAAGTTGGAACCTCGTCAGTCTTTAATTTCCACCAGAGATTCTGGTCTGAAAATTCCAGGCCACGTCATTGACATTCTGTGTCTTTATTGGAAGAAAATTATGGTGTTTTTTGTCCTATACCGAGATGCATTATCATTTTGAAAAAGAAAGTTATTATCAACAAACAGTTTGATTCCAGTTTTTATCTATATATTTTTAATAAATTTTTGTAAAGTCATTTTTCTAGCCTTTAAGCATACGGGTAGGGGTGGGGTGTAGTATTTAGTCAGTCACCAATTGTGCAAGTTCTCCCACTTAAAAAAGATGAGAGACACATCAACTATGAGAGAAAAAAATAAGAAAATCACATTGTCTGATTTTTAAAGATTTTATTTGCAAATAATGGTGGGGAAAAAGTTTTTGGTCATTAACAAAAGTTCATTTCAATACTTATATATCCTTTGTTGGCAATGACAGAGGTCAAATGTTTTCTCTAAGTCCTCTCAAAGTTGGCAACATTGGTGTGTTGGCCCGTTCCTCCATGCCGATGTCTATCCACTTTGTGTGAGTACTTTTTAAAATAAAGACTAATGTGTTAATTTAATCTGATGCAGGTGTTTGATTTAGAACTTGATTATAGAGCTGTTTCATAATATTTTTCTTCTATAAAGTTAAATGTTTTTCCTCTAATTGATCTAAAAACACAGTTGTGACTGAAAATTATAAACATTAGTTTTTTTTATTGTTTTCTGACAACAATTACAAACATTATGTTGTTGTTGTTTTTTTTGCTTTTGATGCCAAACGTTTTTTTAAAATAAAGTGAAATTATTATTTTGTAAATATGTGCATGATATAATGTATACATGTGTCAAAAACAATCTCAGGGGTGCTATTTACAAATGCAATACAGTTTACAACAGTTGACATACCTACAATGTTAAAACTCAAAATCACTTTTCCAACAGCTCTCAGAACTAAAATAAACTATTTCATCTACAAAGCAAAAGTGGAGCATAATAAGTGAGGTGTCAATTAAATAATCCTCCACACTTCTTAAGCCCTAACTCCCGCCTCCACTCCTAAATCAACACCTCTGACATATTTGCTGTTTATCAGCCATGCTTTTAAGCAGGACTGAGTAGCAGTGGGAGGACATAAAAAGCACACAGCAAGTATTAGCTAAACAATACAGATACACACACACACACACACACACACACACACACACACACACACACACACACACACACACACACACATATATACACAGTGGAACAACCACAATCCGTTCCGAAAGGTCGGTCATTATCTGAAATGTTCACTATCCGAAAACTTTCCACATAAGAAATAAAGGAAATAGAAATAATTGGTTTCCAGCCCCTGTATACTCGCTAATATATGAAAATTACACGATATACAGGTGTGTTTTTATAATAAGAACAGTTATAATACAGCACACATGGAGTTAAATAAACAAAAAAAGCATTTAAACACATGAAAACATTTAGTAAACAAGATCAAATGTACCGTTTTGACTGCAGTGTGACTGCGTGAACAGAGGGGTTGGGGGGAGATATATATAAATAAATATATGATTTTTGTGTATGTGTTGACGGCTTGATTTACAGAGACGGAGGAGAAGGCCAGACGAGAGGCAGAAGAAAAAGCTCTGCAGGAGGCAGCAGGTCAGGAGGGACAAACACAAGAAGGAACGAATCGATCAGGACAAAATGAAGAGGGATCAGAAGCGGAACCCGAGCCGGGGGGGACGGGGGGGACGAAAATAACCGAAAGCGGTCGGGGCGACGAGAACAACAGTACACTACACAACGGTATATTAACTAACGTAAATTGTATATTTAGCACACACGTCTTGAAACCATTATATCTCTACCACTAGCTGTGCACTTACCCTTGAACTGATGATGCTGTGGGTTTGTTTTGGTCCTCACTTCATCAGGTGAAGTATCAGACGATGTGACGACACCAGGAAGTGATGATAGTGCAGATAAAACTCTGAAAGGTAAAAACAACTCTGAGTTCTCTTACCACCAAGCTGCTTGGCTGCTTTTGTACTGAACCTAAAACGTCCAGTTATGGATAAACACTTAATTAATAACACCGATAAAGGGCACAAGCACCGGAAGCTGTGCAGTAAGCGATGCTTCATTGGTGTGTTCTTGTTATTTTAGGTGATACCGAGGAGAACTAATGAAACCCCTTCGTGTTGGACTGTTGGACAGGATGCTGTGATGTACATTTGCTTGCTGTGGTTTCTAAAGCTCTACAGCACCCTCTGCTGGATCATTCCTGTACTCACATCGCCCATATTCATCTCCGCTTCTAGATGGTCAGTGACCTGCACTGTCCTGCTGCTTCAATAGGAATCGTGTTGTTTTTTTTTAATAATGAAGAATCTTTTATTCATCTTGCTTGGACTTGGACTGACTGGGAATTCATCAGATTCGTCCGATTCTGTCGCCTGTGCTGTACGATGTTCAAAACACAGTGCCTTCCTCTGACGATGGTGTATCTCGTTTCTTCCCTTGTTTGCTGAATCTTATTTGTATCGGCAGGTTTGGGTTTCTTCTTCTGTGTCCGAAGCGGACACATCCAATCTGAGCTCGTTCCGTATGTTATATATTTATTTATTACTAGTTTCGTACCAGCCTCATCACGTAAAGCCATTAAAAAAAATCTTCGGGTAGCTCAATCCACCACAACAAAAGAATAGGACACACAAAATGAGACCTCGATGCACTTCTGTATTTAAATATTGTACATTTATCAATCCTGATTTAAATTCTTTATTACATGTATTGCCTTAATAATACATGCTATTTATGAACCTAACCTCAATTCTCCACTAACAGCTAGACATTCGAATAGAAACATAAATGTTTCAAATGTAAGATGAATATCAGAATATTTAAATATCGTAGCACTCTTCGAGCCCCAGCTGCATTAGATCTGATTGATCCTGACCCCCACATTAGTTAAGGAGAGTAGTATTGGTGTGCTTGAGTGTTTTAATGCTGCCCTTCCCTACCCGACCACTTCACATTAACACATTCCAACACGAGAATTCAGAATATTCTTTTCCGTGCAGTTAAACACACAATCACACACACACACACAATCACACACACACACTAGAGGGCAGCAGTGAGTACACTTGCCCGGTGTTGTGGGGAGCAGCTAAGGGTTCGTGTGCCTTGTTCAAGGGCAATTCAATCATGACCTGTTGACTCTTTGTATTTACCTCACTTGGGTCCTCACTTGGACTTTTGGAGGAAACCGGAGCTCCCGGAAGAAACCCAAGCATACACGTGAGAACCTGCAAATGCACATTTCACACCAAGACGACTCTGAAAATCTAACTTCAGAATTAAATCCCGAACTTTCTGGCCATCGAACCACCATGTCAGTTATCATAAAAGTGGTTAAAATGTTTATATAATGGGGCAAGTCGTAGACTAGTGTTTAAAGATCTGGACCAGTCAACAGAACATCTGCTGGCTTAATCACCACCACTGCCAGGTTGCTGCTGTTGGGTCCTTGAACGACGCACTCATTACTCACACCGTATACTGTAACTATAAGGCGTCTGCTGAATGGTCAACTTTTAAATCACGACGCTCGTGAGAACATTTTAATAATGAAGACACACTGGGAGCATGTATAGATGTCGTTTATGTACGCTTCGACCCCTCCTGAGTGAAGAACAGGCGAATGAACGCTGCAGTATTTGTGGGTTTGGTGGAAGGTAAATAAATGGACAGTGACATCACACCGATGGACGGTTGCACTGAAGGACGATGCTAGACTAAGACACCAGGAGTAAAGAGATGGCTTATGTTCTCTATATACTCGTGAATATTTGTAGATTTTAACCATACCACTGTGGATCGTCGGCAATATCAGCGTGAATAGTGAACTTCTAATCTGCTATGTGAAACCGTCTTGCGTCCTAGCTTCAGCGTTTCTCACTGCTCGTAACGTCCGTGAGTAGCCACTGTCCTGTAGAACTTTCATCACGATGCGTCCGATATATCTACACTCCAACCGGAGGCCTGATCTGTGTTTTTATTTCTGTATTTATAATCATTTGTCTCAGATTAGCACGTGTACATAAGTGTAGAGTGTAGAAGACGATGATGACTTGTATATTGTACACATGATGTAAATGTGTGTTGTATTTATGGGTAGATAGACTATATCACTAGCACGCAATGTGGACGCTTTACACTGTTTGACCGGGTGTTGAACAGAACTGCAATTTCATTGGTCTATTTTACAGTAGCATCATACGGTCTGACCGTAGCACCAAGTTTTATAGTAGAACCATCAAATATAACTGTAGAACCACGTGGTCTTATAATAGAACCATGTTGTACTGTAGAACCACCAAGTAATACTGTAAAAACCACAATAATAAAACTATAAAGTGGCCAAATTACAATAAATCCACAGCGAACCTGTCAAATAATTAACGAATATTTTATAGTGAAATAATTTCTGATGCTAAGGTTATATCTGCTCGATTATGTCGCACCACTAGTAGTACCACAAGATTTCCTAGTACAACTAAATTTATTATAATAATTCACGATACATTTTTCATCCGACATAAAAGGTATGAAATTAGACACGAATTAAGTCGGGTTATATTATTATTCGTTATTTGTTTTGTTCACTAATCACTAATTCCATTCGATTGGGAAAAGCGGTCTATATATAGTTTGTCCACCAGATGGAGCCAATCACTCAAATGCGGTTAAAAACGACTGAAACACCTACTCGAGTGGAGAAATGTTTACGTAATGATTTGTTTATTTAGTTAAAACTTTTTTTTCCGTCGAACGTTTTAGTTTTATTGGTTGTTTACAATGTTTTGTTCCTAATTGATTTTAAAGCTTTAAATAATGACCCCGCACACTGGGAGAATACACTAAACACCTGAACAGGTTGCCTATTCACCACAGAGAAAGGCCTGGATTGTCATACTTTGAGAATACTAAAACTGTGTACCCTGTCTTTACCCTGCGACAGAGCTGTTCAGGTGTTCAGTGTATTCCCACTGTGACCATAAATCAAATTAAGACTAGATATGAAAAGTTAGATGATGGTTGGGAGAGCAAGAACAACCCCGACCACTTCATTCCTTAAAACGGTACCTAAATGAGCAACTGAGGGAGTCGTGTTACTCCACCACGTTCCCTCCAAACGGGGGTTTTATGTTTCATGTTTTTACTCCGATTATCCCGTTTGATTTATGTGATGAAAAATCAGGTGTGAATGATGAAGTGTACGTTTGAATGTGTGTGTGTGTGTGTGTACATGTTGTACAGTTAATTGTGGACACTGTGATGTAGACATATCTGTGATGGGACAGAAACTCTGAGACTGCACAGCCATCATCCACAATAAACATGAACTCAAAGGGCTCTGAACAAAACGGTCTTGTTTCTTTAGTGTGTGTGTGTGTGTGTGTGTGTGTGTGTGTGTGTGTGTGTGTGTCGTCAATAGGTGTCCCTGAAGAAAAAAGTATCAGTCACATCCAAACTGATTTTTAACAATGTTCACTCACAGATTGACGATACTAGTTCATGGTATGATTTTGTAAAACATAAAATTAGTTATTAATTTACCAAAAGTTTATTTTACTGTTACTTGTTGCAAAAACAATTAAGTAAAATACCTTTTTTTTGATGATCTTAATGATAAATTTTATTTATATACAAAGAAGTTGCGAACTACTGCTACCTGGTGGTTTTTAAATATTACTACACCTACATCACTGTATTACTGCTATCTGGCGGTTATTAGGTATTTATACATTGATGTCAATGTAACACTTCCACCTAGTGGTTACTAAATATAACTACATCTACATTATGGTACCACTTCCACCTAGTGGTTACTAAATATAACTACATCTACATTACTGTACCACTTCCACCTAGTGGTTACTAAATATAACTACATCTACATTACTGTACCACTACCACCTAGTGTTTACTAAATATTACTACATGTACATCAGTGTATTACTGCCACATGGTGGTTATTAAATATTTCTACACTTCTGTCACTGTACCACTACCACCATACTACTTCCATCTGCTGGTTGTTATTACTATTATTACATGAAAAGCTCTGTAATAATGCCACCTGCTGGTTAACGTTTGTCACCGTACAACTTCCAGCAATATAACTCAATATATAACTCAAGTCTTTATAACATAAAATATAAACTTAAAGATCTTTTAAACTTTATTATTAGGTAGTATTATGCAGTGTTTTAAAGGCTTTTATTGTATATACTTATATAGTGCTTATAACATTTTTTTAATGATGTTTGATTCGAGGACATCCCCGCCAGTATTAAACATTTCAGATACGTTCCTTAAAGATGTTATGAACAAATATTCTGTAAATGTTACGTCACAAAACTGATGAAATTGTAACCATTAGTTGGGAAGTTTAATCAAAGTAAAACATTATATAAACACTTAAACGTAACGTAAACTAAAATTAAAGAGTTGAGTTAAAAACTCAACCGGGTCCGAGCGAGGTGTGTGTTCTTGCAAAACCGGGTCTGAGTGAACGGTGTGTGTGATTTCAAACTCAATACCGTGTGTGTGTGTGTGTGTGTGTGTGTGTGTGTGTGTGTGTGTAGGGGGGACACTGTGGAATTTGTGCGACTATGTAATGACGTATCTGCTCTTTTCTAGCATTTTGTTTTTTCAGCCTGTGCCATGATTTATGAAGATTATAAACAAGATGACTATAATGATTATAAGACACATTGATGACAATCATGATGAGGTTATAAACTGAGTATAAACTGTGACTTTCCACGAAGATGAAGCGCACGTGTAAGTTCAGTTGGATTGTGGGTAAGCAGTGTGACTGAGGATGAATGAATGTTGGGAAGATGACCATCGAGTAGAACTCTGATATAATGACTGGTCTTTTCTAGCATCTTGTTTTTTCAGTGCTGTAGTATGATGATGATGATGATGATGATGATGATGATGAACACGATCTGGTTTAGGAGAAATATGATTGTGAGCTTGACGGCGGTGAGAAATAAGGCTATGAACTCTATCAGGATGATAAAGGTGATGATGGTCATTATGATTATAAACAGGATGGTGAGTATGAACTCTAAATCGTTGGTAAGTCGTGTGTTACCTTTGTTAGAGGATAAATGTGTGTGTCCGTCCGTTGAGTGGAAGGACTTAATAATGACGGCTCTTTCCTAGCATTTTCTATTTTTCAGTGGTTGCCATGCTAATGGGGATGAAGCTGCTGATGAACACGGATCTATAAACTTAATGCTGAAGATTATGAAATGTATGCTGGTGTGTATCATGATTCTGATTTACATGTTTGTTGTTTACACAATTTCTGCTTGAATGGATGTTTAAAGTGGCCAATCTGAACTGAGACTTATCATGTAAATGTATTTGTGGCTCAAACTTGGTTTCAGTCCTCCTGTTATTAGCATGTTCTTTCCATTAAAGAACTTGTTTAGGAAGGAAGTGTCTATGAATGCCTTTAGTATAACTCCACCCTAATTTTTCTTTTTAAAAAAAGCAGTGATAATTGGGATGAAGATGGTGAGGCAGGACATGGTGATGAAGATATTCCTAAATTATTAAAGCCGGGTGAAATCTTCATTCCTTGAGGATCAAGTCTGGATTGTCTGAGAACTGACCACTGAGTGACCGTCACAAAGATAAGTAACATCACTGGAATTTCTTATGTTTTTCATAGAATTTTCGCCTTTGGGTACTTTATTGCGACAAATCATGGGGACTTGGGTTCTGGGCATCTTCGGTGCCTTGGGGCTCCTGACTGACCACGGGGGACTGGGGTTCCGGTTGCTTACGGTGCCTTGGGGCTCCTGACTGACCACGGGGGACTGGGGTTCCGGGCGCTTACGGTGCCTTGGGGCTCCTGACTGACCACGGGGGACTGGGGTTCCGGGTGCTTATGGTGCCTCGGGGCTCTTGACTGATGACTGGGGTTCTGGGCACTTACGTTGCTTCGGGGCTCCTGAAAGACCATGGGGGACTGGTGTTCTGGGCACTTATGGTGCCTCGGCGCTCCTGACAGACCATGGGGGACTGGGGTTCCGGGCACTTACGGTGCCTTGGGACTCCTGACTGACCACGGGGAGGATGGCAACACTGTAGTTGAACTGTGCTAATGACATGGCAATGAAAGTGATTGTGTTTAATCATTTAATGTTATTTTTCCTTCAGTTCACTTGTGAATTCTGGATCCTTTGAGGACCGAGGACCCGCTACTATGTCACAAAGTTAAATCATTTTTCTACAATTGCAAATATATTTGCTCTTTTTTTCCTTTAATGATCTCTTATCCGATTCAGTATTGATCTCGATCCGAGGTAAAATTTTGTATCTCATCGTTTGATCTTCAGTGTCGTGGCTCCAGCATCTCAGTGGTGGTGACAGTTTGCTTAAACTGTTTTAAACTTCATTTGAAGTTTCGGCACATTTGAACACAATCGAACAGCGCCCCCTACTGAGTGATGGAGACACTTTTTATGTCACGTTCACATCCATTCTGTTGGTATACGGGTCACTTTTGCAGTTACTAACACCACTATAGCTTTATAAAGTTAAGTTTGCATTTAGAGTTTTTCTCGATTGGGTGAAACAAGAATTCTGGTACTTAATTGTTTGTTTATTTTTGATTAGATGATAGTATTCATGACTAGAACTATTAACTAAAACTTACCACCAGTTATCTGGACATCTGGTTAAATGATGAAGGCTTGTTGAATCTATTCCAGTCCGCCCGTGAGGACTGGGGGGTCCCTGCTGTGTTCAGATCCTTCGAGGTTTTTCCCCTTGCCACAGTCGCCATAGGCTTGCCCAGCAGGGGCAGGTTATTTTAAGCTTTATATTGTATTTCTTTCTCTTCTTTTAAGATGCTTTGCATTTTTAAAAAGTTTTGTAAACAAGATTGATTTAATCTTTCGACCCATTTATTCTGGCCCATTTCCTGAACTTATTTATTTTATACATTTTTTTAATTGTTTATTTCAGCAAAACAGTTCAAGAAGAAGTAAAAAAAAAAGAAAGAATTGTTTTTAGTCCTACAGTCAGGATATAATTAATATATTTATTTAGAATAATAAACGTGTGCCAAAATCAAATAAATAAGTGTCATTAAAATGTGTTTGAGGTACTCTGACTAGACACTAAAATAAATAAATAAACGTGGCATAAACGTGTTCGAGTCAGTAAGGCAGTATTACAGCAAACAATAAAATAAACGTCAAAAAATAAAGCTAAAATTATTTATTTACAAATGTGTTTGTAGCAGGAGGGTGGTGCAACTGGCCACTGTGCTGTCTGACTGGTGTAAACACTTTAAAATAAACAAAAATTAAATAAAAAATGTACTTTAGATTACTTCCCTACTGTGGGACTAATAAATGTTTTTTTTTAAATAAATAATCTTGCACTTAAAAAGTTTTTCCTACCAAAAACTGTTGGGGTTGAATGATCAGGTTGATTTTGTTTACTAATATTAGTGTTTGGTTTGCAAGACCAGTAGAGTATTTGAAATGTTTTAGTGTAAGTGTTTCTAATCCAAGTTTGTCATATGCACATTGATGAAGCAGCATTCCGTGTATAATAAAATTCTTACTTTAAATGCATAAGATAAACACGATGTAATACAATAAATAGTTTTCAACTCTGCACTTTTAATTGATTTGCAGTTTGGAGTGTGATAAACTCATTACAGGGCACTAGTGCACTCTCATGCACCATTCTGCTGTAAATAATAATCAGTCCAGTCGTGGTTTATATTTCACAATCACAAGTGTGAGTAACTGACCATTTAATCATGAGGTACATTTTTGGAATGCAGTAATTCTTTTTCTCTGAAGCACTTTGAATTGCCACAGTGTAGGAAATGTGCAGTACAAATTGTTTGTGTTATTGTGTCGTACTTGGATATTCATTAAAATATAAGTTTATAAGTGTGTATGTTTATACTTGTGCGTGTGTGGCTTCTGCTACCAGGTCGTCATTGTAAATAACAACTTGTGCTTAAGAATTTGGTTAAATTAAATGTTTAAATAGAAAATGTTGCAGAAATTCCTTTATAAATGTGCTTTTGTATATAATAAAACTTTCTCTATTGTAACTTTGGTGAATTGTTTGTTTTTGTAGGTGATACTGAAGGCTTTAGTGCCTGATGGGTTTGTGAAAATATGAAACGTTTAAGAAAAATAGATTGTCGGTCCTGGGACTTGTTGCCATTGTGATTGGTTCTCAATTTGATCTAAGACTAAGCAGCAAGACATACTAACAAATTTTAAAAGCACAATAACTTAATTACATTTATAAAACATTACTAACACAGACGGGATGTCATCTTTTTATTTAAAACTATTTCTTAACAGAACCATTTATATTGTGTAGGTAAACTGGTTCATCATGATGATGCTGCTGCCATGACTACAGCGTTCCATCTCTACTTTTTAAGGATTAGAGCGTTAATGCTGTTGATGGTCTTGGTGGGTAACCAAGGATATTTGTTACTAACATAATATTGGGTTTTTACATGCTGTGTGTCAAGCTCATGTACAAACTTAAGAACATTAAACCTACCAATATTACTTTCATTTAAATGAAGATTTTTTTATGATTTTCTCAAGAAAACCTTGTGAAAGTTTATCTGATTTCTGGGACTTAAAGTGATTTGATTGGAGACTGAATCAGGTGAGGAGATCAGAACGATACTCACTTTTATCATGGTCAACAAAAATGTTCACATTTCTATTAAATAGAATCAGTTTCCTTTCAGCATGTTCTATACAGTTCTGTAACGTGCAGGATGAATCTTGTTTGTCCAAGATGATTATGTTGAATTATGAGTTAAAGGATGAGTTATATGGTGACTATAGTGACATAGAAGTGGTAAAAAGCAACGCAGAGTCCAATGAAGTTAAAACATTCTGTAAATTAATCAAAAAACGAATACAGGGAATAATTTTCCCACCTATATTCAGTTGTATACACTACTATAGCATATTAATGTTGGGATAAATAACTTGTGTCCATGATACCAGAAATTGTGTCGTACTCAAAAACCAGTAGTACAGTATTATATATCCAATAATGTTTAATAACCACTAGGCGGCAGTTATACCCTGATGTAGATGGAATGTTTAAAAACCACCAGATGGCAGTAGTACAATAATGTAAATTTAGTAAAACTTAAATCCACGAGTAGGCATACAGTAGTACTGTAGGTAATACAATGATCCATGTGTAAAAATACATAATAACCACCAGGTGGCAGTAATAGTGTGATGGTTTTATTTATATTTAGTAACCACCAGTAATACAATGATCTAGATGTAGTAATAATAAGTGACCATCAGGTGGCAGTAACACAGTGACACACACACACACAC
>JAOUQU010348563.1:0-12548 GCA_028566735.1 Ammoglanis amapaensis
ATTGTGATCTGCGGCAGCCCGGCATTAAAGGTAAAACTTCACAAATATGTATCCCGGTCTAAATGGTATTTTTAGTCTACTAGTCGATTAGTTGGAGTAAATGACGACCACTGGTCGACGAGCAAAATCCTTGGTTGTGGACAGCCCTAGTACGGACACTGGTAGGCCATTCCAGTGGAAGATGAATTTGCTTGGCTAAGTAGGAAGAAATGGAGAATTAAAGCATAAATAAAGCTCCGTTTCACTGGTCTTAATATATACATACCTGACTTGTTTTTATTCTGATCTATACGAAAGGCAGAAATCAAGAAGCAGGGCTAATTATGCTTTCGTGGGCTATTATCCATAAATCATGAAGGCACCATTTGGTCTGGAACCTTCAAACCGCATTAACGACAGGGCAAACAGTTTGCTACTGCTATTTAAAACTTTCTAAAAGTAAAAACTTTTAGAGAAATAATTTTAAATGACAATAATCACAAACCATGTGCTATATATTTCGGTTCTAATGTTTAATTATTATCTTCCATTTGTTCAGTTGAGAAGAAAGAAAGGGAGGAGTATATAAAGACTAAGAGCTATTAGAATCATCACCGCTAGCTGTGCGCGATGGGTCTTCTGTGTGCACTTCTGTTTTATAGCCTGAGATGTCTCCCACCTGACATGCCAACAATAACCCTCAATAAGAATAAAAAGCATCATCAACATTAATGGTTTACACACATTTACACTTACTTAGTCTCACACCCAAACTCAAAGACTATAGCGCACACCCCGGAATCACCCTACCGTGTCCTATAAATCTGCAGCTACTATTTTTTTCAGGCTTCACATCCCCGCCTCCTTTAAAGTGTGCAATAATAGCTTTCATTTGGTTATGGGAGAGGAAGGGCCGCCCTGAGATAGCCAGATTAAATCTTACGTGTGCCAGAGGAGAGAGAGGAAACAGCATTGTGCTGTCAGGAGGGCGCTGGTGAAAAATAACCTGTCATCACTTTTCTTCCTCGTCAGTACCGTGTGTTCTGCTTTACTCTTCTTGGAGGCTCGCTCACTCTTAGTTTAGGGAGTAATTCATGAGGCCAGGTTTCCGAAACACAAAACGAGACACGTAGGATGTAACAAATGTTACAAAAGTAGTAACGTTACGTTTATTTGTAGATCAAATTCAGTTTCCTTTACATCTAGAAACAATTTAAAGCATCCCTAATATGTAGAACCTCAGAAATTAGAATCAGATTTGTATTAATTGGTACAAATTTAGTGATGTATTAGTGGTTATCTGTTCAAGTACTACGAAGTTGCCTCTGTTGGGCCACTGAGCAACTCCCTTAACCCTTGATTGCTCAAAATTGGTGTTCCATTGTAACTGGAAGTCACTTTGGGTGTTAGTCACTTTGGATAAATGTAAATGTAGTCAAACTTAAGGGGAAAAAAGAGGAACAAGCGCAAAAAAAAACGATCCAAAGCTTAATAATAGCCTGGTGTGAGGGTGAGGATGAATGAATAAAGGAACTGAATAAAGGAATTCAGTGGCTCACGTCATCCATTGTTAATAAATTCGACAATTCAAATGAAACGTACTGAAAATGTCTTGTTCTGAAATAAAGGAAGGTGGTAAAAGAGAATGTCAGAGATGAGAGTGGGATAAGAGTGCTTTCCAGATGTGTAGTAAAAAAGAAAAGCGCTCAGGTGGACTCAGGCTGCAGCTGCAGCTGCTGCTTTGAGGTTCCAATAGATTGGAATTATTAACAGCACAAACACACACACACTGTGCCAGTCTGCCAGGGCAAACATGATTGACGTGTGAAGGCAAAATTAACACATGGTGGTGTCTGTGTGCGCTCACAAGAGTGTAAACTGTGAGAGAAAGTATAACAGTAATTGTGTGTGTTTGGGGTCTGTGTGCGAAATGATTTCTGTAAGTGGAGATCAGAAATTGCTCTTAGACTTCCCTATTTCAGCGGGTGAGCGGGTCAGCGCTGGGCTCACACAGCACGAACTGGGTTTGGCAGTATGGATGTGTGGAAGAGTACAGGAGTGTTGACAGAGTCGATCAATCCAGCTGCTGATGGGAAATGGGCCAAACCCCTGTTCTGATCCTTAAATAATAACAATGCTTCTGCTGCTCAAACACACACACACACACACACACACACACACACACACACACACACACACACACACACACACGCTCACACATTTTTTAAAGGAAACATACCTTTAACATAAAAGGAAGTAAGTAAGTAGTTTTAAGTAGTTAGATTGCATAAGTTTGTTCTTGCCAGTTTCAGCTTCTTTTCAGAACAAGTAGTTTCACGTTTATGCAAATAAGATGTTGTTGGACACACCCTACACATCCCATGTTTATGCTGAGTGGACGAATCACCAAGTGCAGGGTGATGCCCTAGAGGTTCTATTGAAATTGACACAATGTGATGTCACAACAGGGGAGAATTACCCTGTCATTTCAACGCTCATACATATATTTTTTACCAATTGCACCAAAATATTTGTATAAGAGTGGTCGAGACCCCAATGTAAATACAAACGCATTCAAAAAGAGTTTTGCATAGTATCCGCTTTAATATAATTTTGAGAGCACAGTGAATATGTTGGAGCCCTGTGAGGAGGTTGCAAAGAATCGTTAAGGGAAAGAAGATTTTCATGTGATAAATAAATATATAGATAGATGAAACTTTTTTTTGCTAGGCGACGGTGTTAAAGTCGTACTTTTTAAATACGCTACTCATGTGTTTGTCACTTTGTATTTATTTTTATTTTTTTGTTAATTCATATCAAATTATCACTTCTGTTTTGAAAAACTCCCTGCTTGATTTTTGTATTACGATAAAATAAACCCAAATTATACTTCATGCTCTTCGGGGCCCACAGACGAAAATTACAAGTCAAAAATGTACCAATTAGCACCAGAAGAGTGTGCAAAATGTGCCTAATTAGATTTTGAAAATGAATAGCAATTCCTGACTCACACACCCCAATTAATTTCAATGTATGCAGAGATAACAGCAGGCCTGACCATGTTAACATCACTGAGCGAAGAAAAAGTCCCTTAAAGTGTCTATTTTGTTAATTTTTACTGCCAACGAGTGGTGGAACGCGATGGAGTGTAGAACAGAGCTAGTGGGGTATTAAGAAGGGTTCATGCTCTAGGTTAGTACTCATATGAGGAGGACACAAATGCCAAATGGAGATGAGTGGAGTAAATGGAATTATTGGAAAAGGGGAAAATCATGGAAAGAATTACAGGATGGGTGGCAAAAGCTAAATGAATACAAAATAATGTACCCGTTGCTTTGTGTCAAATGGTCTGTTTGATTATGTAACTATATTTCACGATCGTTTTAGTCGTGGTCAGTTATGGATTGTTTGAAAACCACAAAACAGCATCACTGGGGATGAGTACCTAACCAGATTATCCTTTAACATATAGAGTAAAAGACACTTACTGTATATGGAAATTATTTTTAAGTCATTGTGTAGATTCTTTTTTTAAACCGTCCATCCATAAAATGTTTTCATATCTGTGATGAGTTTAAAAACCAAATGCTAGTGACACATGGTATTAACCTCTCTGACTCCCTTGAACGGTGCATTACTATAGAACTAAACTATTCTTCAGACATAAAACAGCATTTATAAAGCTTGCAAATCTACCAGTTAGCTTGTTTTGGTTTGTTCAGTACCGCAATCAAACGCAACGTTCCACCAAGGTCACTTCGAGGTCACTAAAAATGTTAAGTAGTCACATACTCAGTCGGAATGGGATATTAATAGCAGTCGGTAATGCAGGACAATACACATCAATCATGCAATAATACACTGTACATTACATCTATACACAGTATACACAGTATACAAACACATATTCACTGACTCATTGTCATAATTTCATCCCAAGTGGAGAAGCGAGAGTTTTCACTAGCACAACAACACAGAGATTCCAAATTCCTTGGTTTTTAAATTAACTGTGTCACCAATTGGCTGGACCCAAACGTAACCACTAGGATACATAAACCAGTGTATTATACAGCCATTTCAAGCCTGGATAAATAGGTGGGTTGTGTCAGAAAGGGCATCATGTAAAAACTATGGCAAAACAAGGTCCAATGTGGTATACATCCCACTCATTTCCAGTCTATCCATCGACTAGTTTTATCACCACTTAGTTTTACTAAGGCTCCACGGTTGGACACACACTGGGCGAATACACTAAACACCTGAACACGTCGCCAGTCTGTTGCAGGGTACAGAGACAACACACCCAGAGTACAATTTAACTGTCTCCAATTAAACTGCCTGAATGTCTTCGAACTTGAAATCAAACCCAGGACTTCTTTATGTGAGACGATGGTGCTAACCACCATCATGCCGCCCCATTTCCAGTCCCTGGAGTCTTTTTTCTTACCTCTTTTAAATACTTAAATAGATGCACTTGTTTTGACTTTCTAATCCCTGTGATTTCAGTATTTAAACCCATTTTGTTTTGTAACCCAGACTGATTTTGACAGCTGCATGATCTTAATGCACGCTTTACTCTGTTTGTGTTTGGGATAACCAAGAAGATTTGTGGATTGTGATTTGGATTTGTTTGGCTCTTTTGTAGTCTCATCTATAAATAATTCTGCACATGCATTCTAAGTGAGTCATCATTGCAATATTCTTGATAAAAGACCTTCATATAAGACCTTAATAATTATTAGACCTTAATAATTATTCCCTATCCAGACTTTAAAATGTATATAAGCATTTGGGCTGACACTTACAAGACAGTCAGTGTTGGGCCAACTACATTATGTCCAGTTTAGGAATGATTAATCTGGTTTAATGATTTACATCATAGTCCTAAAACTGTATTAATTTCACACTATTGCTGCAATCTCTTGATTTCAAATGATTTCACTTGTCACTAGGCATGTCAGACACTACTGACATTGTGTATAACTAATATACATCATCCATCACTGATCTGCTGACTTAAAACTTTGTACATAAACTCTTGTAATCGTGAGGTTGCCGGTTTAATACCAAGAGTTAACCAAAGTGCTCTCCGGGCACCATGGCTAGTGCAATAATAATTCCTAAGTGAGTAAAAGCACAGTATTAAAAAAGTTCTCTAAATTTAGTAGAAACGTATATAATATCAAATAATAACGAACATAGTAGTTATTATAAACAGTTAATATAAAAATATCACATTTACATGAGTATATTAACAATGCATCATGGAGTAAGATTCATTATTACCTTCCTGCCTCTATTTGGGACTCAATCACAGTGTTAAGGTTTGCTTCCAGTCCTGAATATGTGGGGTCTGGGTTGGCTGGTATTCTCATGTTTTTCAGATTGAATGTGCATGGTTGACTCCGATCTCTCGGGCCAGGGCTGTCCACTTCAATTGTAGACAGATGTGCAGAGCTTGGGGGTTCTTGCTTCTCTAAACTTTGGGTCATTAGGGATTTTGGGTTGCTGTCGTTCAGTTTTTCCTGTTCGATCACTCAGGTTTGATGACGATGGGTGACCTTAACGCTTTGTGACCAGTCCACCCCAAACCGTGAAGAGTCTGGTTCCTCTTTCTCAATTTATAAGTTGTTATTGTTTGACTTGCCCTCGACTTGCTCAAGACAAAATCGTGGTCTGTTGGTCTATGCAGCTGCTTTGAGATAATGTCCATGGTTTAAAGCACTATATAAATAACCTTTAGTTGATGTGGCTGGCTTTTCAGGTACAGAACTAATCAAAAGTTTGGACATACTTTCGTATTTAATGTATTTTTTGATTTGCTCTTTTTTAAGAAAAGAAACTATCTAGTCAAAGCACTTTTCAGATTAGCAGAATATATACAGTAACGTTCTTTATTATATGTTATAGCTCGTTGATTGAATCTAAGATTGCAAGTCTTTGAGGTTTATCATCATCTGTCGTGAGTACAACTGTCAAAAGATTCCCGGAATTTTCAGAAATGTCAGGCAATGTAGAGCAAAGACCATGGTTGAACATCCTTGGCCTTCAAACTCTCAGACATCTCAGCAATTCATAAGAAACCGTTTAGCCGCTGTGAGAAATATAATCACATGGATTTCAAAGCACTTAAAATCATTATCACTTATCACAGTCCGTCAATGCATTACAGAAATATAATTTATATTTCTGTAATGCAAAGACTAATTCTAGCAGATATGGTTTAGAGAAGTACAGTGATGTCCAGGGCAGTGATGGTTAAGGTACTGAACTAGAGATCATAAGGATGCTGGGTCATGCCCCACTACAACCAAGTTGCCAATGTTGACCCAAACCGTCAATCATTCAAAATTGTGTTCTGTTATTATTGTAAGCAGGTTTGGATGAAGGTGTCTGATAAATGTAAATGTACATCCAGGCTGTTCCAAACATTAGCACAACAAATAAATTAATTTCAGATCATTGATCAACTTTCGCTGGCTTTAGACATCACCATGCTTTTTTCAACAAGACCATGCAAAATCACATGCTGCACACATCACCAAGGCACGGCTGTGAAAGAAGCTATCCCAGTTGTGGACTGCATTGCTCTGGGGGTGGAGGGTGTAAGTAAGTAAGTTAGTAAGCTTTATTTATAAAGCACTCTTTACACAGTTTGCACTGACCAAAGTGCTGTACATAGAAAACACCGATAAAACACAGAAAAAATAAGAGATAAAGTAAAAACACATAACAAAATAAACATATAACATAAAATAACCATTAAAACATCTCAGTCTCTCATTGTTCAAAAGCAAGTTTATATAGGTAAGTTTTTAGTTCCGATTTAAACACCGAGACAGAATTTGCTTGGCGAATACTATACTGTATAGTGAAACATAATGGATGGACATGTTGATTCATCATATACTATTTAAAGCCATAAATATATTCTTGAATGATGACAACAGGGGTAATTAAACTGGCTTAAACTGATATACTGATATATAAGGGTAGTGATGGCTAAGTGGTTAAAGTACTGGGCCAGAGATCAGAAGGTTGCCAGTTAGACCCTGTTGAACCTGTTGAACCAGCAGTCTGTCCAATTTGTATGAGCCAAATAGAAATACACTTCATGCTATACAGAAAAAATGTTGTTGTTTTTTTGATTGGTCCGTAAATTATTTTAAAAAACTGTTTAAAAAATAGCCGTTGCTTGTATTGCATTTAGGGGCAAGGCAGAATCTGGGTAGCAGGGCTTAGCCAAGTCTGATTATTACTGGACTGGCCTGTACGCCTGCAGTGCTAACATGTCCCCAATAGATAATTTTGTGTGTGGATGTGGTTACATGATACCAGGTTTAATAACATCACTGCAGATTCGGTGTGTGGAAAGAGCTCCTGTGGAGAGTGGTTGCTTCATACCACGCAGACAATCTGTTTTCTTGCTTTTTAAATTCAAAGCAACCACCTAAACGACTTTTGTGTATTCTTTCCATCCTCAGTTTCACCTCCTCACATCTGCTTCGCATCGGCCGACGCATGATTTCGAACAGTCTCACTCAATCCTGCTATTTTTCTCCACACATCAATGATCACAACAGCGTTTCTGCATCTCTGTGTATTTCAGAGTTTATCTCGCCATCCTCGTGAGTCTTTTTCTTCGGCTGTCTTAGCTGAGGAGGAGACGCAGAATGGCTTTCTGCATGCTGTGAGAGAAGCAGCTCAGTACAGCTGGAAAAAGGTCACCGATGACAGGCCTTTTAAACCGACCTGTCAGAGAAATAGATACTGTACATCTCTCTTTCTCTCTCTCTCTCTCTCTCTCACTCACACACCTATTTTTCGAGAGTCATCACTAACCCAAACATGCCACAATTTATACTCCTAATCATTATAAAGTAGCAGTCATTCTACACTGGTGCCTAAAGGCAATTAAGCAAGATGGTCTGTTGATTACATTGCGTTTTGCATTCAGCAATCTCGTTTCTTTGCTTTGAGCAACTTCTTTGCTTGCTCTAACATTAAATATAAAGGCCAATTAATACTTCTGAACCCTTTCGCTCAATCCGCTCAGCCGTTGTGTCGTCTGAAATTCTACAGACTGCAAGGATTAACGACGTTCGTCACTAAAACAGGAGGGTGAACACAACTGCGATAGAACTGTCAGAATGATCGACGTCCCCCTTGCGTTGTGACGATGTACTACTTTGTGGTGCAAATGACCTCGACACAGAAACGACAGAAACATGGAAAACGACATCGTTGATGTGATGCCGGAATATAAATCGGCCTTAACTGGAAAAAATACAGTATGCAAGTAGCACTCTGGCCACTGTGCTACACAAACACTTGAGCAATAATCAGGTTTTCATTGTGTTGACTTAGCTAGCTAATAGCAACCGGTGTGTGTTTCACTGTACAGCATATCAGTTCCTGCTATCAGTCAATGTGCTGTGCAAATTGTAAACAAAGAAAAGACAGTCCACTGACAATTCATCTTTCTTTTAGAACTGGAGTGAAGTAAATTTCAATAAAACTGTAATTAAAACAACTGGAGGCATCAGTGGGGTGTTTTGAAATGGTAGCATCTTCGTTTTCATTAAATTACTTATGTAATTGCTTTTTACAATAAAAAACTGACTCTTAAATAATCTGTATAATTGTATTTTTAAGGATAACTAGTCTGTACACATTGTTTGGTTTTACCTATTCCGTTGCATCCTACTATAGGGGGTGTTTGTCTCTGTACCCTGCGACAGACTTGCGACTTGTTCAGGTGTTTCATGTATTCACCTAGTGTGTCCCCCACAGTGACCCTAAAATAGTATTAAGCTGTTATAAAACTAGATAATGGGATGGTCGGATGGTTTTGGTATGCCACCCAAGCAACCCCTTTTAAGCACCACTGATAACAAACAGTGTTAGCTGTAGCATTAGCTTACTTTCTAACGATGTGGTGGGCAACACAGTGGCTTAGTGGTGAGCAGCGTCAGCTCATAGCAAGATATTCCGGGTTTGATTTCCGGGTCGTGTGTGTGTGTCTGTGTTTAATTGCACGGATTGGGTTAATAGTGGAGGAATCATTCCTTAGTGTGTAAAAGCACAGTGATGAAAAAGTATTATCATTTTTTTAAACAACTCAAAAACTAGATGCTCGATTTGTGCCTCCAAGACAAATCTCGCTTTCTTTATTGTTTCTGCAAAGCTCAGAATATATAATTTACATGAACCATTTAAAATCACGAGGGACTGGATGACTTCTGACTAAAAGAGTCATCAAGCCCAGCGATGTTTTGTCAAAATCCAGTCATACTATAGATTTACTGCCACCTAATGGCTAATTTAGCAATTACATCTGTATTTTTCTAATCATCTAAACGAGCCTGAGACTTTTAATTAACTCTGGGCAAAACATGAAATGATTTAATCTTCTGGATACTCATTTAAAAGGGCACTCAACTGTCACTCCATCTGCCTCTTTACATCAACAGAATGACCTGTGTCTCTAGGTGTCGTTCTATATTCTATGAAGCCAAATCTTTCAGCACATTTTACTGCACAAGCTGACAAATCTCCAGCACATAGTTAAAGCGCTGACTTAAAAAACGTAATGATTTACCGGTCAGTTTAGATACAAAAAGCGTTCAATGACCGAGACGGTGACTGAGATCCGGCCAGCAAATGGAAGAAAACATGCTATTTATTATACACTATAGAATATACAAGCAGCAAGGCCGGCGTCGTGGTTAGCATTGTCACGTCACAGCGATGAGTCAAGGGTTTGATCCTCAGGTAAGGCGTACTGGGCCTTTCTACATGAAGATCTCTGTCTGCATGGGTTTGCCACTAGGTCAACTGAAGATACATAATTGTCCAGTAGATACACAGCTCCCGATAGTGCTATGCATTGTGGAAAGGCCCTTAGCGATCTGCTCAGTAAAAAATATATGCTGGTGCATCGCAGAGAAATTCTGTGGATCAGTACGGTCTACAGAGCGCCACCGATCAGGCAAAACATTATGACCGCTGACAGGTAAAGTAAAAACTGTTCTGATGTCACAGCTACTTGTTGACTTTTTCCAACAATTTGAATTAAAATTGAATTGTCTTTATATATAATGCAAGTCAGACTGACTTGGCATTAAAAAGCCCTCAGACAACAGACCCCGTTGGTGAGTTTGTAAGCAATGATGGATTCGTGTATAGGAGAAAGGAATGAGAGCAGTGTGCTGTCGTTTCACTCAAAATGTTGCTGAGCACCAGGCAAGAAAGTGCAAGTCCTACACACTCATACACACTCGAACAGATTTAGAAAGTGTGAGTGACAATTTTTCTTGCACCTTTTTTCTTTTTTTTCTGCTGTGTAAAAGTGTAAAAACTTGGTAAAGTGTTCAACACAGACTGGATTATAAGTTTTTGTCATCTAAGGATCAACTACCTACACAGATCAGGCATAATATTATGACCACTTTGCTAATATTTGTCGTTCTCTCTGAGGCACAGTTTACTCACACATGCCAAAAGAGCAATTAGGGACTAGGTGCCTTGCTGAAGGGCACTTTAGTCATGTTTTACTTATGTCCTATATTTAACTTGTGTTTATTGTCTTATGTTTAACCTATGTTTTATCTATATTATACGTTTAACATATGCTTTGCCTAATTTCAATATTTAACCTATGTCTTATGTTTAGCATATGTTTTTCCTATGTCCTATGTTTAACCTATTTTTTGCGCAAGTCCTATGTTTTACCTTGTTTTTATAGACTTATTATATGATCCAACAGATGATTACTGTAGATCTCATTGCTGATAAAAATTTGGTTCTGATAGAAGGTGTCAGAATACCAAGAATATTGAAGTTTCAGCGCTGTCTTGCAAGGAAAAGTTGGACTAATTTTACACAAAATTAGCACGTTTATCATGGTATCATGGTATGTCTAATGTGTGTATAATGTAAATATAGATCTGAGATAACTTCAGGTCTTTACCTGCTACTTGCTTAGCCAAAATAATTAAAATGTGTGAACAAGCTGTTTAAAATAAATAATAGTTCCGCAGTAATTAATCTAAGATGATGTCGGCTTTTATCTGCGTTGCTCAGCTTTTTAATTGCTGATTACATGTTGTTGATCTGATCGAGTTCAAAGGGGCCTATAATGTAAATAACAGGAGGTAATGGATTATCCAACTAAGACATGGAAGCTCGGCTGTCGAAGACCCAAAGGGGCTGTGACATTTTCTTCTAATCTCATTTTAACCTCTCATACTCTGATAAGACACACGCCCGTCCACACGATACCCAGATCGAATCTTTTCCGATGCCATTAGTAGCGAGAGGGCAAGCAATTAAAGGGCATTTTGATGGATATGTTCATTGTCTACAGGCAGTCGGTCCAGTATGGGTTCAGCATTATTGCCTGCGGATCGATGTCTCACTGCGCACACCGACCTTATTGCAGAGATCACAGATCAATAGCACAGTGAGCCACGCTCCCGCATGCAGGGCAAACAAAGACGTGGACTTGAACCCTGACCGGCAAATGAAAACTCAATCGGAGTGACCCAGCAGGGCCTCAGAGGACTGGGACCGGTGACTGGAACAAATGTGCTGCTTTGAATTAATCAGTGTCTCATTAGTTCGGCGATTAGCACTTGCATTCCGCTATTGAAGAGATACTACTGGCAAGAGTAAAGTTTCAGAAATCAAACAATACATTCTACCCATGATGCAATATGATTCACATTACTTGGTTCAAGATACTATCTTTCTCGATTTTGAACCAAAATTTGAAAACTTAATGACAAATGATTGTTAAAGTTGATTTTATTATTTCTGGTAATACTCTGCTTATCTTTAATTCTTCTAAAAAGAAATCCTAGTTCTTTATATTTCTGAAGAAGACACACACTATACCAAATAATGCTTCTTTTTTTTAGGAATAAAATGTTTTAAAGTATTCTCTACATGCTCTAATGTGTTTTAGGTGTGATTGTCTTACCCCTTTTTATAATTTGATTATTATATGTGATATAATATGTGTATTTAATATTTATTGTATTGTATTTTGAATAATTTTATTTAATTGTTTTACTTCTTTGTATTGTTTTTAGGTACTTCGGTATCAATAATGCTTTGCTCAATCTAAAAAAATTTAATGTTATTGCTTTTTTAAGGTACTACCTGGCAACAAGCAGGATGAAAAACGCCACTGCCATCTGCTGGTTAATAATATTATCAATCTTGTGGAGCTTCTAGTTTATAGTTTTACCACCAGTTAATTTCAATATCTTCGATTAACATGATTACATATTTTTGGACTGTGGGAGTTAACCTGAGTACCCAGAGGAAAATCGCATAGCCACGGGGAGAACATGCACAATTGAAAAGCCCCAGATCACCTTGCCTGGGAAGGTAGGGTGACAGTGCTAACCTTTAAGCTAACGTGTCGCTTACAAACGTAACTAAATAAGGTTTAAGCACAATATATAGAAGTAACACCACTCTCCCCCCAGTGTGTGTGTGTGTGTGTGTGTGTGTGTGTGTGTGTGTGTGTGTGTGTGTGTGTGTGTGTGTGTGTGTGTGTG
>JAOUQU010348670.1:0-22918 GCA_028566735.1 Ammoglanis amapaensis
ATTTTTAGTGAAATGGTTGGTTGTTATCCGAATTGGACGCTATCAGGGGCGTTCGTTAACCGAGGTTCCACTGTATTAGAACAAAGAGTAATTGTGCAGGAAGTAATCACTATCGTGTAAGGTTTTTTTTGCCTACTCATAGCGTAAAACAAGAGATGAAGCGCAATAAACAAACCATTATTTAATGATATTACATTCATTTTTAGTTTCAAACTATTTAAGAACTGAATAAGTCATAGTTAAAAAAAGAAGCATTTTTTGCACTTTTAATATTTTCTGTTACAGACCATGTTAATAACATTATTATTTGTTGTAAGTTGATCTACATTTCTTAATTTTTAGTTTTCCTAAATTTGATTGTTAATGTTAAAAGTACACCTAACACCAGCATTATAAATCAGTAAAAAAAATAATAAGTATAAAAACATTTATAAGCAAATTCTACTATTTATAGTCACGATGGGGGTTGGGCGAAAGTTTTCTTCTTTCTTGGGAGGTGGGATTTTACAACCAAATAATTGAGAAAGACTACCTTATGGTCTCACGTTTAAACATATTAGCTTGTAAATTAACCCAGAGCAAAATTTATATTTAGGCCATTTAACTCTGATCCAAAATGACAAAATATAATTCGAGAAACTGAATGAAATACAGACTGAGCATGCGTTACCCCAAAAGAAAAGCAATATTAAATAATATAATCCCAGTTCAACCCAAACAAAGTGCCCCGCCTACTGGGAAAGCTCAGAGAGCTGCAGACACACGCACGCACGCACGCACGCACGCACACATGCACCAGTGGACTGTGAGTAGCCATGTCTCCCTGACACGCACAAGTGCACGAACCTTTATATTACATCATAATTTCTACTACAACCTACTTGTTATAATTGTCACTTATTTTTACTACCTATTATAATTTCATGGCATTTTATTTGAGTTTATTTTATCATTTTGTACATGTAAGTGTTTGGTAAATATATGTTTGCATTGTCAATGTTATTTTTTTTCGTAACTTGACTTTGGCAGTATGGATGCTCTTATTTGTCATGGCTTTTTTTTTAGCCAAGTTGAGTTTGAGTTGACAGGATGTTGTTTCCTGTGATCTTCAGTAAAACAGCCCACACAAGGACGTTCCAATTGTGGTAACTGTGGCAGAGATGCAGTCACTAACGTATCGCAATAGTGTGAAGAATCATTTTTAATAGTTTAGTTCAATCATTTTAGCTACGTTACTTTTGTTTGTTTGTTAAGTGGCACGGTGCCTCACAATAAGAAGTCTGGAGCCCCTGACTCAAGGTTAACGAGATCTGTTAGATCTGTGTCTCGTTCACAGTCCAAAGACATGCCACAAGGTCAATAGAAGATTTAAAATTCTCCAACCTAGTAAAAGACCTGGAGACCTACTCTGTAAAAACATTTCACCAAGAAACTGTAATACAACCTTTATACAGAGCACCCAAAAATATGCTTTTGTATATTGTATAACGTGTGTGTGTGTGTGTGTGTGTGTGTGTGTATAACAAAATACATATAAAACATAGCAATATATAATGTGTATATACAAAATGTATGCATAATATATAATATACTCTTCTCCCTTATCACACAATTCTTTTACTGTACTGATGGGTGTGTAGCATTTAATCTAGACTATGAGGCATTCATAGAAATTCTAGGGCAATTCACTCATCCAGCAGATGGTTAAAACCAGTACTGTTTACCTAGATAAGGAAACTCCGTGTGGAAACACCATTGTTGGTTGTTCAAAGTTTACACTCAATCACGGCCATATTTGGTCCCTGTCGTAGCCAAGCCATGTTTGTATGAGGATTTTCCGATAGTGCCAGTGGAGATCCAAATCAGAATCCCAGAAACAAGTGCTTAGAACTATTTACTGTGGTGTCCTCGTAGTGCCTTCCTTTATACTGATTTCATTAACAGTTTACAAAGAGATCTTTACCATCTTTAATAACTTGCCACCATGGAATTGTAAAGATTTTCTTTCTGAGCCATTTCGAGATTTTGCATTCCATTTAGCCAAACTGATCTGTGATCTGTCTATAACATATGAAAAAAAAAAGCATAGAACTAAAAAGAAAGAAATCAACACATTATGTTAAGAAGTTGTCACATAATAGAATAAGTTAATAACCTTAATTTTAACAAAAAAGCCAGATAAAACTTTATCTAAGAGACAAACTTTTGGCTTTTCACTTTCTAGAACTTTTCTAGATTTTCCATGAACAAATCAGCATAAAAACAAACAAATACAGAAAAAGGAACATTTACATTTTCAGTATCCAGAAGACACTTTTACCCAAAGGGTTAAGGGACTTGCTCAGGGGCCCGATTGTTTCCATTTGGCAGTTGCGAGACTTGAAACAAAAACCTTCCGTTGACTAATCCAGTACCCTAACCACGGATCTCCCACTGGCCCAAATAACAACTAGTGTGTACTTAGTTTCATTCATAAAATTCTAAGCAATTCCCTGATGTATTATTGTTTTGAAAAAAAAAGAACTGAGCTTGTGTTAGGAAGGTTGCAGGTTTGATTCAGAGAGTCAACACGTCATGACAAACGCCCTTGAGCAAGGCAAATCCCCAACTGCTCCACGGGCGTCATGACTAGGGTATGCTCACTACGCTGGGTATGTGTGCTTACTGCTGGCCCTTGTGTGTGTTTCAGTACACGTGCGGGGTTCCAATGCTGAAGATTAATTCCGCTGTGTGTAATAAGATCAGTGATGAAAAAAACTTCTAAATCTAAAATCTAAGCAAGTCAGCTTCCAAACAACATGGGTTGCCTGTTTTATGTTTGGCTGCCTGCTCCATCTACCTGGTCACATTTTATTGATTCTAGTCATTTAAAGGCCACTTGCTGCCATCACAAACCGTGTTGGCGAGTGTTCCACAACAACCTGGTGATAACCTTAAGCATCGACTGAATTAGCCTCACAGAACCTGAATCACACTTGGACTGCTAAAAGTAATGGATTGTTTAAGAACACTATTTTCACCGCTGTGATTTTACAACTTCGGAATTATTCCTCCACATTTAACTCAATGTCATTAGGGAAACACATTAACACACACTGAATACACACTAGAGGGCAGCTCGGCACACTGGCCAATCCTAGCCTCGACGCCCCTAGAGCTTTGAGGGGTTTGGGTCCTTGCTCAAAGGCACTTCAGCCATGACCAGTTGACTTAAAATCAAACTGACAATTACAAGCTCAGTTCTCAAACCACCAGCCCACGGCCGCAACCTTTTGTAGGGTTTTACAGCGGATTACAGGCATGATAAACTACTAACTACACTACATTCAGTACTTCATCAGGTTACATAGAACCCAGTAGTCAGGATTGTTGTATCTGAGTTGTACCTCACTTGTACCCGTGGTAAACCCACACAGAACAGACCTGGATCTGTGGTGCTGTGTTTTGAACACTACAAGTGAATGCTGTGTTGGTACGCTACATTTGAAATTTAGGTAGCTGTGTTGGTATGCATATTTTAAAACTTGGTAAACAACATTTGGTTAAGAGATGTGTTGCTACACTATATTTGAAAGCTGTGTTGCAAAAACATGTTTGCCCGTTTGTACATCTGAAAGCTGTGTTGCTAGACTACATTTGAAAGCCGAATGGCTACACTACATTTGAAAGCTGTGCTGTAAGAAAGTTTTGTTGCTACACCATATTTAAAAGCAAGTGTTTCTGTGTTGGTACACTACTTTTAAAAGCTGTGTTGCTACACCATGTTTAGAAACAGTGTTGCTGTGTGGGTACACTACATATGAAAGCTGTGTTGCTACACTATGTTTGAAAACAGTGTGGCTGTGTTACTACACTACATTTGAATGCTGTGTTTGTACACTACATTTCAAAGCTGTGTTTGTACACTACATTTGAATGCTGCGTTTGTACACTACATTTCAAACCTGTGCTTGTACACTAAATTTGAAAGCTGTGTTGGTACACTAAATTTGAAAGCTGTGTGGCTGTGTTGGTACACTACATTTGAAAGCTGTGTTGGTACACTACATTTCAAAGCTGTGTTGGTACACTACATTTCAAAGCTGTGTTTGTACACTACATTTCAAAGCTGTGTTTGTACACTACATTTGAATGCTGTGTTTGTACACTACATTTAAAAGCTGCGTTTGTACACTACATTTAAAAGCTGTGTTTGTACACTACATTTAAAAGCTGTTTGCCAGTGTTGCTACGCTATATTTCAAAGCTATGCATAATGTTGCATAGCTGTAAATATAAGTGGTATATAAAAACGAATCCAAAGGCAATTTAAATGAGTATGGAGCATGAAGAATAAAAGCAATAAAAATATTACAGTTTAATAACTGCAATAAAATGCCTGTAATGCATGTTTATTTATGAATAATGTCAACTCATTAACTTTTGTATATAAAGGCAGCTTGGAATTGTCCTATAGATTGCATAAAAGAAAATAAAACGATAGACATTTGTGTTTCTGAGTACATAATGCACACAATATTTGAAAAGGATTTACACCCCTGGTAAAATAGTTTATGCCTGTATTCCATTCTGTAAACAACAGATACCATTTAAATACGCAATTTTCTCTGAGTGGTAAAGGGGACTTATGTCTCTTTTTAAACAAGTTACAATAAAGCTAGGCAGTTAGCACTTTAGCTACAGAGCAAGAAGTTCTGATTTCGATCACTGTGCAAGACAAGCCAGGGCTTTCTGTTGAAGTTCTCCCTGTGTCTGCATGGGTTTCATTGGGTACTCAGGTTCCCTCTCACAATCCAAAAGCATGCACTCAGGCTAACTGGATACTGAAATTATCCTCTGTGTGTGTGTGTGTGTGTGTCTGTGTGTGTGTCTGTGTGTGTGTCTGTGTTTCTACTTTGTGTATTCGCCCAGTGTGTGTCACACCATGACTCTAAATATGATTAAGCGGTGGTAACTAGATGATGAATGGATGAAGAACATGTCTATGTCTCTACAAAACAGTTAATTGCCCATAATCCCTCTCACAGAAAGAGATATTACTCGTTTGATTCTCTCCAGTTGCACCCATTTTGAGAATACACCATTTTTAGCTACATCACATATGCTAATAAACTGTTTCCGGAAACGCTGCACCTCCTCAGTGTTTAAGTTTTAATAGTGTTTAATAAACATGAATGTTCTTTTTTTAAATGAATCACTTACATAGATTATCGAGCTATAAAATGACTCAATCGTGGAGAGATTGAGTTTTGAACTCAGAATGGAGAAAACTGCAAGATAATAATTTACACTTAAAAGTAAAATAATGAATGTATTTAAATCAACAGAGAAAACAAACCGATCACAGTGGCTAAATCTGGTAGCAGAAAGTAAAAATAATGAAATAAATTAATAAACCCAGAGAAGTTTCAATAAATCACAATCACGTTTTCTCTCCCTTCCCTGAAATCATCTGGTCACCACTGCTGAGCACCATTAGCATCAGTGAAATCTGCATGTCCAGACAGAACAGCAGAAGGTTTTTTTTACTTATATTGAATAATGCACTTACTGGATGAAATTCTTGGCTTTTATTAAAACCTCTCAGTACGACCTCCACCACCCCTCGCACATATCAGAATTTTAAAGATTAGACAAGAAAAGAGTTGTTAAGCTTTTATAAAACCCCTGGTACATGACAGATTGAAAACTGGACGCAGAGCGCCGCTGACCGTTTTATCATGCTCAGACAGATGTACTCTGTAGCATCAGAACAACCCAGGAGAGGATTGGGTTTGTTTGCACTCAAAACTGTCAACAGCACATAGCAACAAACCTCCAGCACCAAATTGTGACGCGATAAAAAAGATTTCATGAATACAATCTGATCTGTCTTTTTTGAGCTGACAGCTTGAATTTAATAAATAAAGTAAATCAACTAAATTAATGTTTAAGCTAATTAGAATACATCTTTGAACTAAACAAGTGTTTTGCACAAAATCACTAAGAGATTTTTGATTGTTCTGTTCTTGCCAGTTTAGGCCCTATTGAGCTGTAAATGTTCTGCTATGTTTAAGTTTTTGCTAGCCATGCCCCACCCACCCCATGTTTATGTTGAGTGGAGGAGCCACCAGCTGACAGGTGGTTCCTGAAAGGTTCTTGGCCATTTTTTTTTATAGTGACAACACAATAGACCCATGAAGTCGTGCATCATTCTGTAGTTTTTGATATGACCTTATTTGGTGTACCGGATCTTTCGAGATTTTTCAATCGGAAATTAGAATGGGATTTTTACAGTATCGTTTTGATCATTATCTGTAGCAAATACATATACATATTTTTTCTCCAGAACATCACTGGATCTGCTGAATTACATGAACATTTATGAATCATAATAAGAAAACTGCTACAAGTAAGTTTATGCTACTGCGCATCAGTTAAGGCTGCTCTGATAATAAAATGAACTAATTTCAGTGTTAATAAAACTATACACAGTTAAACTAGCCAACACTAACTGCTTTTCAATGCTTTTCAAACTGCTTTTTTGTAATTTTGAAAATGCACGTTAAATAACCCAAAAGAAAAAGCTTAAAAAAATCCCAATTATTTTTCAAAAGCTTGAACAAGGTGGAAAAGTTTGAATCGTATCAACGTTTATACTCGTGTTTTGATCAGACGATCTGACGATTTTTGTCAGTCAGTCATGAATCCGGACAACAAAATCTTTTCAAAACTAATTCACAGAAAATACATAGATTTTTTGTGCTTATGTTTGCAAGTGGAGCAATAACAACCCAAGTGGAAATACAAAATGTATGCATGTTATGTCCCCTTTAAATTGAAATGTATTTTACGTTCCTGACAGCTATATGGCAAACGCATAAATTACTTTAAGAACAATGACTAAGCATTAGAGACAGTGTAGCATTATCAAATTAGGAAAGCTGCAAAGAGTTACTCCCAGGAGCTGTTTGTACTGCACGGTTACTCTGAATGACTCTAGTACCCATAATAAAGTGAAGCTACTATGCGGGGGGCTGCCTTTAACGTCATGTGCATACCTACTACACAGCATAATAAAAGAAAGATTTTCGACATAATGAGTAGAGGTACTGTGATCACTTAGAAAAGCATCTGAAGAACTTCAGTTCCAGGACAAGTGAGAACCCATAAAGAGTACCCAACAAAAACAATGCTAGTGCTATAAAAAGCTGAAACATGAAACTAAATGTCAGATAACTAAATGCCAGACTGTGTTAAACTGTGCACCAGATGCTGTGTTAATGCAGCAGGTCTGAACAGCTGTGTGAGTCAGCAGGAACTATCAGGTTCAAGTCTAGAGCTAAAATATTAATATAGGTTACACTTTTACTTTAAGTCAGTGATGGCTTAGCGGTTAAGTTAATGGGCAAGTTGCCAATTCAAACCCCACTCCCACCACGTTAGGCCCCTGAGCAAGGCCGTTAACCCTGTGTAGACTGTAAATGTAAATATACTTCTACTTAATTCACTTAAGAAAAGAAGAGCGGACAAAGAGTCCTTGCTAGCAAAGAGTATCGAATCCGGCTTTATTCTTTTATCACCTAAACTAAATTAATGAGTGGGGCATCACAGGATACACACACAAACACAATAATAGGACTATGGAAGGAGACTGGACCAAGGCACAGAAAAAAAAATACACAAACTCCGAACAGAAATGTTCCAGACCGGGGTTCCAACACACAAGACCGTTCAATGTTATTGTCATCACACATGTACAAGTACAGCACAATGAAATGTAGCTTTGCATCTAACCATAAGTGCAATGAGCAGCAAGTGCAACATGCACCATAAAAAAGTATATACAAAATAAAGGTATTAAAATGTATTTAAAAAACTACAGGTGAATATAATATAAAGTTATTGTAAACATAATGTACAAGTGCTATGAACATGATATACAAACTGAATGATTTATAGGTGAATTTTCAGTGGAATAATTTATAGTTTAAATTACAATGGTGTGATCGATAATGTGTATATTATCAAATGTTTGTTTAATAAATTACTTAACGTCATTTAACATTTTGCACTTTTTGGCCACATTCATGACAGGAGATTTATTCTGATCAGTCATTCTTCATAAAAGTCACATCAAACACAGTTATGGACAATTTTGTATCTTTATTTTTTTTTTGCATAATTTTGGACTGTGGGAGAAAAACGCCCAGTGCCTAGAGTAAATTCACACAGGCACGGGGGAAAAACAGAATGCCCTGGGTCTACCTGGGACTCAAACCCAGGATTTTGGGCTGAAAGGTGACAGTGGTAACACTAAGCTACTGTGCCATCCATATTACATGTGTATAGAGAGTTTACAGACTATTGCTAAAAGATACAATTATGAAAACATACAACTTATGCACAGTGTATCAAATGATTAAAAGTATTTCAGCACTCTCGAACAGGCTTATAAAAGATTCCTCGACCCCTCTAAATATTTTTTGGTCTTGCTTTATCTGCACTAGCTAAATGACGGCCCATTCTTTTCCAATTCACAACCTGTCATGGTGGATAAACAGGTAAAAAGCTCATTTGGCGTAATAGCGCACCTCGCCACGGAGGAATTGAAAAATGAATTGAATTGGAACTCGTTGTTATAATACAGCACCAGTTGACCACAAAGGCAACACACAAGCAAGATGAGCCAGTCACTGGCAAGGTGAAACTGACCCCACATGCAGCACACCCATTCAAAACAGATGTATGTTCCCTAACTGATGATGTATCTTGACATTTACAATGGCAGAAGACAACAGATGCCAAAAGAACAGCAGCACTGAAGAAGATATTTTATTTTTTCTGAGAATTTTAGCATTCATGACAGAAAAGATATTACCACAAGATAACTAATAAAGCACTGGAATCAGAATGTACTTATTTATTTGTGTTGTTACGCCACGTCATATCCTGATATTATACAATACATTTTCCAAAGTATTCCATCAACCTGCCTACTCACAAAGTCATATCTCATTCTTAATCAATAGTGTCCAATATGACGTTGGTTCACCCAATGCAGCTTGAACAGCTTAAACTCTTCTGGGAAGGCTGTCCACAAGGTTCAGGAGTGTGTTTATGGGGATTCCTGACCATTCTTCCAAAAGTGCGGTCACATCCTGATGTTGGCACGAGAAAGTCCTGGCTCTTAGTCTCTGTTCTAATTTATCCCAAAGGTGGGCTGACACTGACATCCATGTCTTTATGGACCTTGTTTTGTGCACTGGAGCACACTCATGTTGGAAAAGGAAAAGTCTTCAAACTATTCCCACCGACGTTTGTAGAAACGGTCAGCATTACAAAGTGCTTCATTTTACATGTGTGTGGTCATGGAAGTGATTGGGAAAAACTGATTATGATCATTTGGATGGGTGAGCAAATACTTCTGGCAATATTGTATTAATAAGTCTATTATATTTATTTTTCACACTTTGAACTATTTAAAATTATATGCATCTATCATCTCGTTTGAAAACGGCTTAATCATATTTATGATCACGGTCGGGTATACACTGGACGAATACACAAAACACCTGAACAGGTAACCAGTCTGTTTTAGGGTACAGACACGAACACAGTGGACTATTTTTAGTATCTCCAATTAACCCGACGACTACTCCCAAGCCAAACAGGGACAGTGTAGCCTGATAGTTTTCAATTAATGTTATTGATATTTCCAGTCCCCATATTCCTCTTCAAGTTGTAGTTCTCCAGGTAGAGATGCTGCACATCACACTCCATTTCCTGGCTGTAACTGCAACTCTGTCCTGGGTTAACGTCTCCAATCAGGACTCCTTAAATGCTCTTATGGTTTATTGTCACATGGTTCAAAAGCAAAAAACATTGTCATTCAGTTAATATTTTACATAAGTGAACAAGAATCAAAGGAGTGTTGCACCGTATTAAATGAATTTTGATGATACTCCCAGCTGAAATAAACACTGGAGTTCATTCAACACTTTTTATATTTATTTCGTAAAGATTTCGCCGAGCAGTGATTGACACAAAGATGAAAGCCAAGTCAAAATCCCCGCAGGGAAGAAATGAAAAAGCGAGAGAGCGGTGGGGTTTTTGCGAGAAGACAGGGGTTTATGAATGCAATTAGCAGTCAGTAATTGCACTCATTAGCTTTAGACTGGTGTGGTTAAAGTACAGACAGAATGTCTGTACACGCTGTGCATCGAAAACAAACAGGAGAAATGGGGTGAAGAGCAGATCAACTGCTGATTTGATTACTGTTGTTCGATAAGAGAGAGGGGCTATCAGTACCCACGTCGGCCCAGACCGACTCTACAACGCACACGCTGAGCGGGAGATGGTACAAGAGATAACCATGGGGTAAAAGATGAAAAGACTGGAGGAAAGACGCAACAGAGTAATCATGTGGAGAGAGAAAGGAAGACATGTGCTGAATCCAACATGGGCTGAAAGTGTGAATCAGAAACGATTCTCTTGCTCACAGGTAAAGTGCGAAATCCATAAATACTCATCAAAAAATAATGATCTGACCTCATAATCAAGATGTTTGAGATGTTCTGAAAAGAATCAGAATGCTGTAAATAGATTCATGTAAGTAAACAATTGTACTGTTCCCTTTACTGGATTCCTATAGCTGCCAGGATTGACATAAATATGCTAAAGCTAACAAAATAGCCAATCACAGCCAAGAGCCAAGTCTCATGGGTGGTCAGGTCACAATACAGTTCACGTTACACAACTGGATCACAAGCAAACATGAGACTTTTCAGTCGCTGTGCTTTACACACTATATAATCCATCACCAGGAGATATCGTCTTATACTACCACAAGCTACATTTTGCCACTGAAACAAGAGAGAAGTGAAAAGGAGTTTACTAATGCACATCAACAATAAATGAGCAACAATAAAGTTGTTTGTGCACCCATGTGCAGCATACAAGCAAATAAGAAACTTAATGGATTTAAGTTATTTGGGAAACACGGCTAGCGGGAAATGTCTTTTTTGTATTGATTTGAAGGTTAATGTAGATGCCAATGAATTCAAATAGAAACTACAGGGTGTTTCACTCAAGAGTACCACTTTAAAATGCAAACAACTCTGCATTGTGTGAACGTAACAACATGAAAGAGGACTCAAAATGTTCCTTATTAAATTCACGATCGATAGTCTGGCATAAACAGGAGTCTGGGTACAAATCACTGCTATTGCAATTGAGGAATACCAGAGAGGTGCTGGCAGACTCAGAGATTCTGTCCCGTATCCCAGTCTGCAAACACTGTGTCAAGATGAAACAGTCCACTATACCACAGAAATTTCTTTGTGATGTTGTGATGCAATGTTCTTTGTGAGGACCAACTGGGTTACCGGGTCACAAACCGAAGGTCAGGGAGAATGTGGAACAAAAATGTGAATTAGATCTGTATTTAGGATACGACCTGATATTTAGAGCTTTATTTTAACGTCGACACATTGCAGAATTACACTCAATTTTAAAGTCGTACCTCCAAATGAAACACAAGTATTTTAGAACCCATGCCGCATTGTGTTTTGTCCAGTTCGGCGTGTTGAGTTGGTTTGAGTGCTAGACATTTTCTCAAGTTTGAGCCAGACTTCAGATGGAGCCAATTAACAGTTAACACCTAGCACACAAGAGCCAAGACAGCACATCTGGAACTAAAGGTGAGCAAAAATAAGAGCAAACATTGTGTGCTGTGCGAGTTAGGCCTTAATATTCTAAACAAGCCTTTGCACTGCACAACCGCAGAGACACTTGCCACCTCTGAGATGATAGAACGCAGAACTCAATCAAGACGAGCATCAATATGTTTCTTTATACTGAGAGTCAAGTGATGGAAGGAACTTCCACAACTTTACTACAAACTTTAGCTGATAGCATGTACCTACTAATGGTCTCATTTGTTTTAACATGGTGTTATCAATGGACTTTTGTAAATCTGAAGTAGAGTACAGTCATGTACAGTTACAATAGAAGCACATCTGTGGGTCTCTCTGGATAAGATTGTGTGATACTTTGACACACTTCCAAATACGTAAACTCGTTGCAGACATAACAGCCAAAAAATTTAGAAAGACCACATCCTGGCATCGTTTGGCCTTTGTGGGTCCTCAAGACACTTTCAACAAATGGACAATTAGACAGAAAAGCTCCAATACTAGATGTGCTTGCTGATTATTATTATTATTAAAATTATTTCATTTGTTATGCATGTCAAATAAATCTCAAAGTCAGAAACTAAAGAAGAAGAAGAATTATTAGTATTGGTAAATATAAACTGCAAAAATAATAAAATCTATTACCCTTACGTCTTAAATAAGGCTGTATTTATGGTCTTTAAAGATAAAAACTACAGGGTGGATGACTATTATATGATTGGTCAAGGCATGATGCTACTTATATGATTGGTCAAGGCATGATGCTACTTATGATTAACATTTATGGCATTTAACAGACACTTCTATCCAAATTGTGGACAGTGCTATTACAGAATACTATCTAAGCAACCGAGTGTTAAGGGCTTTGCTTAATGGCCCAACAGTGGCAAGCTGGCAACAACCAGCCAACCATATTTGAATTCCAGTCCCCTGACCACTAAACTAGGTGTGTCACACTTTCAAGGGTAATTGAAAGAAACTTTAATTTCAAACGTATTCAAATTTTGATGAAAATGATTGACTTGCATTTGAACATGCTCTTTTGACGCATCTTAATCCTGCTTACAAGCAGTGTCATTTTTTTTTACACCAAGAATGGTCATGTCAATTTTCTTACCAATAATGCCAATTATTCCAAATTGCTAATGACTACTCACTTAGTGTTCACACCAGAGCATCAACATCGCATGTATTTGTTTGCATGTGGCCACTCATGCCACTGCTTTCACATCACCATCATCATCAGTGTACCTGAGCATACAAAAATGTGACAATCTGACACCACAAATGTTGGACCATGCACTAATACATGTCTCAGACATAACCATAACCAAGTCCTCTCATCCTCACCATTGCCAAAAATATAAAAGTGTGTCTCCCAAGACAATAGACTCTCTGGATACAAATGTGATAACAAATCAATGCACACTATATCAAATCAGATAAACTTAAGCATTAACAGTCTGATAACATTGAAATTTAACTGTATAAATGTATAAATAATGTATGTGACATTTAGAACTGAACTGGTGTGAATTTTATTGAATTTTAACACTAATAAACACAAATGAACTTATGTTAGTGCAGATAACAGAGAAGCTGATTTTCTCTGGTTGATAAGGGAAGAAAATTCTGGATCCCACTATAACAGCACATAAGAAACTACAGATAAGGAATAAGTAAATAAATAAATGAGATTATTTAACTGTGTAATCCATAATTTTCGAGAAATCTTCAGTGGTGAGCAAACACAGAAAGGATCTGATATCACCTTATATAAACACACACAGAAAGTGGATGAGGTATACACCAAGACTGGGATGTGCATGTAAACATTAGAGACTGTTTAATTTAGCTTAGAATTACATAACGCTGTGCGCTCATGTCTGTCAAGCAGTTAATGTAGTTGTATGAGTGCCAGAATGATGCCTCAACCCTGGCACAGGAATGACATGTTTTTAATTAGGTGTGTGTTAATGTGTTTATGCCACCATGAGCCAAAACATTATGAGACTCCAAAACACAACATCACAGAAAGGAAAATGACGAGCTGATGGTAGCGTATGTGTTTTTTTAGCAGATACAGTCAGACAATTACAAACCTGAAGCTAATTCACGCCAAATGTTTTTGGTCAGGCTACTGAGTGAGACACCTCGGGTTCTGGTCTGCTTTGCTTATGGTGGGCAGAAGAAAATAGATGAGTGGTTGTTGTTAGTCATAGTTTTCAAAGCCGAACTTTATCAAGGGCTTAATTTGTGAAAGGATGATCACCACAAAGAACTAATTTGAAATACAGATAACGAAATAAAACATTGCAAGTGTCATCAAACCCAAATGAGAACTAAATAATGACAATCTACATTCTATTTACATCATCTACATAAATATTATTATCTACATAATGAAATAGCTTATTAAATCAAAATTATTAAAAAGATTTTTTTAAATATTAAAAGTAAATCAGGAGATGTGGCTCTTCAAGGGGCAGTGAGAAAATCTGTTGAGTTAAATAAAGTGAAAAATTAATTAAATAACTAAATAATAATTAACCTAATCAATAAATAATTAATCCTATTTTGGGCTTTGCTGGGACACACAATTAACAATTACACTGAACACCTGAACAGATCGGCAGTCAGTTGCAGAATACAGATACACACAGGCCCATGTCAGTATCTCCAATTGACCTAGGGGTGTATCTTTGGACGTGGGTGGATACCGGATTACCCATGCAGATACATGAATAAACGTCACACAAAGACCTGGAATCAATCTGTGAGACGGCTGTGCAAACTACTAAGCCAGAATAAAAATGATAAATATTAAAGTGCGATATTAAAAATAAAGATGTTAAAAATGAGTTAGTTTTCGGTAAGCAATTATTTTATCTGAAACACCAGAACCTAATTAATATTGAGGGTGTCCACATCATTTTGGAATTTGGTCAAGTGTGTGTGTGCTCGTGAGTGTGTGCGTGCGTGCGTCTACCTTTCAATGATGTCCGCAATCACACAGGCAAACATCTGGAGTCCCTCTGGCAGCTGCAGTGCCACTGTAAAGCAGAAAGGCAAGGGTTAGGTCAGAATCAGTTATGACATGTTGTCACGCTTCACTACAATAGTGTCATCAGGAAAAATAACCTGCACTGATTATAGAAGTGTGTGTAGTTTTACTGTGATTAAGTTTGATTGGTGGTAAACTGTGCTTTTATATATATAATAACAGCATTTACTGTTTCATCCTAATGGCACGAAATTATCATCACTTTTCTCTGAGCACGTCTCTGCTGATAAATGCTATGTGGTAGACAGATCTCCAAAAAGCATTTACTTGACATTTAATCAAACAAAAATATATTTTACAACCATTTACATAAAAATACATACATACAAATATGCATACATAAAAGAAATGGATACATAAATACATATATACAAATACATACATAAAAAACTTATATACAAAACTGCACGACGGATGTGTTAAAAAAATAAAAAATAAAATAAAAAAACAGTTTTATTAGCACCTTCGGATAACTCGCGGTTACATTTCCGCCATCATTTTCCTTGTAGCATCAGCCGGAACATAAATGCACACACACGCTCACACACACAGATTTACTCCTAAAAACTCTCTCGCTCCCTACACACCTGCACTAGGCTCCTCCCTTTCCACACAAAGCGGAACAACTACAACATGTGAACAGAGCACCCGCAACATTAAACAAACACATAACCCATAACATTAAGCGATCGCTACAATATATTACATAGATTGTCATTTTCTAATTTACACCAAATGCAAGTGTGATTTATAAAAGAATAGCGACAAAATAAATTAATGCAGCTCACTTGTATAATAAGCACCACGTTGGTGACCCCTGTTCTAGACGATGTCACAGTGTTACGCACTTTAGATATCACCATCAAATCACAGCCAGAAGGTCATCGGTTTGATACCAAAGTGAATCAGTAAAAGGCCTTTCTCTGTAGTGTTTGCATGTTCTCCCGAAGCATATGTGGTTTTCCATCGGGTGCTTTGCGGACAGTGAATCAGACTCTCAATAAATATTGTGACAATGTCTATAGTAAAATTGTGCTATACATATCAAACTGCCCCTTCATGACCCCGGATAGTATAAAGTAGCAGCAGCAGCTCAGCAGTTCAATCACATCGGCTAGTCACTGTTGGGTCCTTGAGCAAGGCCCTTAACCATCATTTGCTTCGAGTGTATACAGTTCGAGTAGCAGCATCTTTAAGTTTAGAAAAATGGTTTCCAGTGACTGGAAATCAGCTAACAAACAAAAACAAAAGAAAATGGCCCAATCTGGCAACTTCCGAAGGATTAGTGATTAAGTAAGTATCACGGTATGACGATTAACAGCTCAAAAGTTTACCCCAACAGTAGTGTAATTATGTGGTTGTAACAGAAAAGCTCAGCATCACACTACAGTTTGTGCTAATGTCCGATTATTTTGACACACAGCTCTGCGTGGCCTTTTCGTCAGAAGAATATGCCCATTGATTGCTCGAGGGGGTTTGCAGATCTATAAAAAAATTCCCTATGCAGCTTTTATCATCATCATTTCAGAGAGCCTCACACAGGTGCTATCGAGAGCATTGCATTGATGAAATGCTGAGCATCCTCTTTAATCTGTGTTTGATTTACACTCCCCTGCAAAACCTTTGGTTTAACGACGCCATGCTTGCAGGAAACCAATCATTAAACAGAAAAAAATCTCTCAAAGGCGAACATTAGGCACCCTGCAGAAAGAGTACAGACAGACTCTTTCTTGCAAACAATGGGGGGGGGGTCATGCTCTATCAGGGGTAAATGAACACCACATACAGGGTGGTGAGTGTTCAAGAGGCACTGCGGTAAAACCTGGCAACCCACAGATATGATTCTAACGGGTTGTGTGGTACACGTGACATCATAGGATGTGACAGAATATGGGTGGATGAATCATGAAGATGTTTCGTTAATAGAAATGCTGTAGTGTATCTAATCTTATAAACTGTATTTACAAATAAATGTGTGTGGTGTGGTTTGATGATGTCCCAGGGAAGACAAACTTAGATCAGGGGTCTCAAACTCGTCCTCAAAAGTTCCATGTGACTGCTGGATTTTATTCCATCCAGATCAGAACACACCAGATTTTACTTGTGTATTGAACTGGTCATGTGACCTCGTGTGTGGGTTAAAACAAAGACCAGCATCCACACCGGCTCTATTCACGACCAAGACATTTAAAGATGCCAGCATAGTGGTCCCAAGCCAGGATTAAAATCTAGATGAGCACCATTTAAAAAAAATATTTGCAGGAATATGCATTTTGCGTTTTGTTTAGAGCTACACAGTGCAAAAAGAACAACTAAGAGCAATAAACAAAATCTTTTGAGCTGCAATTATATATCAAACATACTGTTTCCGCTGATCAAAAACTTAAGACAATGACTCTACACGACCATTTGGATTCCAAGTAATTTTTGGTCAAGGCGTCCTGATAGCACCTGACCCCTCTGTGAGTTCCAAAAGTAGAACTGTTAAATGACTCTTCTCTGGGACTTCTGGTGTTAAAACTGAGATCCCTCACTTAGGTGGTAAAGAAAAGGGTTTTTTAACAAAACAATGCCGCGGTTTACAATAACATCGTCAGATCGTTGAGTGTGACATAACCACATGACTGCCTGAATTTCAGTTAAATTGACGTTTTCAATATTTGCTCAAATCTTTTAGAAATGTGAAGCTCTACTTAGAACCTCTGGAATACCCAAAGCACGGTGGCTTAGTGGTCATCACAGTCACCTCACAGTAAGAAGTACCGAGTTCGATTCCTATCGAAATGAGTTTGCTTGTTCAACCTGTGACTGCATGAGTCTGGGCTCTGGGTACTCTGGTTTTCTCTTATAGTCTAAAGACATGCAGTCAGGTTTATTCAAGATCTCTATCCTCCAACAGATTGACTTATACATTGCATGTCCACTGTGAAGGTTAAAATAGATGGATGGATGGTAAATATTCTGATTTTCAATAGAACAGTACAAAAGCAGATGCTGTAATAAATCTTAATTATGAAACCTAATTATAATAAGATATTAGGCATGTAATTGAAAAATTAAGGCCAATTTGCAGGATGATTAGGACAAAAAAAAGCTGAAACACTAAATAAGTTGGAATCCATAGTATGAAAATATCTTAAGCCACCATGTTGCAGGTCGGATATGCTGGAATGGATGTTTATTAATAAATAAAATTGCAGTTGCAGAAAGAAAAATATATAAATATTCCATGTTCAAATCAAATCCCATTGTCTGCAACCAAAAATGCAATGTTTTTTTTTTGCACATTATAAACTGTGCCAACCTTTTCTAATTCGAGGTTGTACTTTTTTAAGTGTTTGGCTAGACTCTCAAACTGTTTACAATTTACATTTTTAGCATCGAGCAAATGCTTTTATCCAAGTCAACTTACAATTAAAAATAAACATGTTTTTCTGCGAGTTGGTGAGGCCTGAACCAAGAATCTTCTATTTATTATTCCAGTATCCTAACCACTGAGCTACCACTGACTTGGTGATGCTGGTGGGTTTGCTTGTTTTTCCATTATATGTTTATTATTATATTATACCTGCGTTCGCTTCAGTTTGGACAACTTGGTAACACTTTAAAGCACGATGAAGGTGAACCTAAATGAAAACTAATGACGTACCAATCTCTGGAATAAAAATGACAGAAGCTAAAGTGTCAAGAGAATGCACTCATGTTCTCACCAAATCCAGGAATGTCTTCTAGGTGGAAAGTTATTCAAGTGGATCATCCTGCTCTGTTGCACCCTGCGAGGATTGGAAAGCTTCATCTGGCCTACATCGGTATAAAACTGATGCCTGTGAAAAAAATCTTGGTTAAAGTCCCTTGTTAAAGAAAAGCCATGCTGTGATGCCCCTAAATCCACATGTTCTTTGTTCAGACTGGCACTGGATGTGCAAGACAGAGCTGAAAAAGCTCCATCTGTAACCAAAACAGGAAAGCTACGTAAATGTAGCTGTCGCTCAAACCAGAATGACAAATTCCTGCTGCGAGTCCCAGTGACGATATCAGTACTTTGTTTTTTCCTGTCTCCGATCATTTTTCCTCTGCAGCCCGGTGAACACACGCAGAAGTTCAGCAGATCTGTGACGAAGGACTTCCTGCAGCTGTCTGCATTTAGCCTTCCTGTTAATGTGATCGTAATAAAGCGTCAAGCCAAAAAGCCATGTCATAGAGGACCGCCATCATTTCCATTTGTTCGTGTGTGGTCGTCCTCTTGACTCGCTAATGAGCCTGACTGCTGACTTTTAGGTTACTGATTCTCTCAGGACTCTTTGCTTACCTGAGCACCTGCACACAGCCGGGCAAGTGTGTGTGTGTGTGTGTGTGTGTGTGTGTGTGTGTGTGTGTGTGTGTGTGTGTGTGTGTGCGTGCGTGCGTGCGTGCGTGCGTGCGTGTTTCTCATTATCCAGCATCCATCTTTGTATTCCCATTTCCCCTCACACCATCTGCGCCCGAGTTCTTGAACAATAAGAGTGATAAATATTAATGCAGGTTTCTTTTCTCCCGCATGAATTCCACTAAAATACTTATTTCAAACTTAAATAAACGTATTAAGACCTAACTCGGCATGTTGCTATTTCTGGAAAGACAACAATCTGTTTCAGGCAAAGCAAGTACCTGATGTTTGGTAGAAATGATTTTCGATTTAGCTCCTCCAGTTGGGCTGGACCACTCCACCTGCCAATTGAACCCAGGACCTTTGAAAACACCAGCAATAACAAGAACAGAAAGCACAGCTGGATGGACAGTTATTGATACCAAAATTCCACCAGACATAAATCACCAATTCTTATGCCTGACCTGGAGGTGAAAAAAGGATCCTTCCTTACACACCGACACACTAGAACGATATTTATTGCGTTATCTTAACACTCTTGCACAGAACTGCATTTCCCCACAGCAGAGCACGGCAGATGGAGATATAAACCATCAATGATCCAGGACTGCAGGCCATCTCTCTTAGCAGGCTCTGTAATTCACTGCTCCAGCAAAAAACTCGAGCCAAAGTATTAGGATGAGAAATGGCTCATGCTGGGGGTTTGTGCTATCAAATTTACGTTCAGGGAAATGAGTTGCGAGTATAAGAGGGCCTCCAATGTCACATCAATTGCTATTTATTCAACAGCTGAGCTATTAAGATGTGCTTTAGATGCTGTGACAATCAATGTAAATTAGGCTGATAAGGGATCCGTGTGCTGCCTTTCTGTTGCTCAAAACAGAATCACTTCTAAATCACTTAGTTTTACTTTCTTATATATTTAAAAAGCATCATGGATTCTGTGTCTGTCCTCTCTTCCTCTAGACTCAGGACCTGGATTTCCAAAAGGAAATGCTCAATTTACTTACTTCAGAGAACTTTGGGCCACAACAACAGTTCATTCCTTTTTGTCTTCTGATCAGATGGGACACTTGTTTAAAGAAAGCTTGATACGAGGAATGTGACCGCTGAAACCCTTGCCTTGCATACGTCTGTGCGTGGTGGTTCTTGAAGCACTGACTCCATCTGATTTTGGGAAGCTTTGGGACGCTTTGCTATTTTCATTGAATGATCGAAGCATCTAATATTAACAACAGTTTATCAGTTTATCATCTGTATATTCACCACATTATATATAGAGATAAAAAGAATATCGGCTCCATTGAACTGGCCACAAGGTTGCTGTACAGTGTTTTTAGAAATAATAATACAAGCTAAAATTCATTAAGATGCAGAGAGTTTCAGAGACTCTTCCTTCACTGATGCCTAGCAGGACTTTATTATTAACATTTTTGAATGTACATTAAGATCAGTAAATATATTTGAGCTCTGACGAATGCACAGAAGACAGCTATGTCATCATGTGACCTGCAATAACACATGCCGTGTCTCAAATTGTGCACCTGCACACTTATGTTTGTAAATTTACTTGTAACGCATGGTATTTGACACGGACTAATTTTAATTTGACACAAAGCCATTACATCACCATTATTAAGGGAAGAGGACGACGACGTGGGAATGTTTGATTAAGAAGCAGGAAGATGGAGCATTTCTAACTTAACAGCACGAACAAGACAGACGTGTATTCCTTATAACACAACACTTATATACCAGGAGCTGAGACAAGGTCAAATAAATGCAGTGCAAATGAATGAGATTACATTTAATGTAGCTTACTAATATAAAACTCCAGGTTTCTATTAATTATAACAATGTGTGGTAAATTTATTACGATGGTGATAAGCCTTAATAAGCTTAACTTGACTTTATAGCATGTTAATTAAAGCTCTTGCAGTGAGACATTCATGCAGAACATGTTCAAATGTTCTTACCTAGGTTTTATCCAATTACTCAATTAGTCAAATACATGTTTTAAAGTAAAATACTTGATGACTAAAATATTTAATAACTGCAGCCCTAAAAGCAACTAAAAGCATGAGTAAATTCATTATGTAAACAAAAGCCGGCCGATATTTTGGCGGGCTGGAGAATTATGATCGAATGCAAGTCTAATACTCTTCTGCTAAGTGTAATATGCCAGTGTTCTATTTGGGACCATACTTACCCATGTGAAGTAAGTGTTAAGTGTACTACTATTCAACACACAGCTACAAAGCCGTTCTTGCACACATCTTTACACGCCTCAAGGATCAATTTCTGTTTACACTATGAATGAAGTTCTTATAGTGGTGATTTCAAAACGGCGGAGACCAAGGTACTGTCTGTATAAAAGATGTTTTATAATTTAACTCTCAGTACTTTTTTTGCGGCTCGTTTGAAATCCCAAAAATCGTGAAAAATCAGTGAAGCATGGAGCCAGTATGAACGTCAAAAAAGTGATTTGTTTGCATGGACATTGGTCTGCCCCTAATGCTCCCGTTGTAAACTTGTTGGGAGCATCGGCTAAAGGTGCAGTAAGCTCTCGGCTCAGTGGGGAGACTCTTGCAGATAACTGGAGAGCTTCAGACAGAAAAGCCTACTGTGTCTTTATCTCACCCGCCAGCCATTCCCTTCTGCATCTGAAAATAGACCTCCTGCATTGCACCAGAAGTCATTATATAACTGCAGCGTTTATTGTCCTTATTTACGATGGCTACTTTTTTTATTGCCGCAGGTTGCATATCCTGCTCTTACAGCGTTGTCCTCCGTAGTATCATCCTTAAATAATACAGTGAAGCGGCAACCCTGGAGTCTGCAAACACAGCTCATAATGGACATCTCGATGTAAAAGCTCTATAGAGCACTATAACTATCTGTGACTAACGAAACGAGTGCTGCTGGGATGCCGTTTGTATTTACTACAAAACATTCAGCTTGTAGAGAAAAAAGTACTGCAGAGAAGAGTACTGCTGCAATTCATAGAAGCCTAATTATAGTAGGGTAACATTAATTTATACAGTATTCATTTTAAAATACAACATTTTTCATTTGTCATTACACATAGACAGACTTGTCTGGAAGTTGGGGTCATGGAACCCCTGGAACAGACAGGGTTAAGGTTCTTGCTCAAGGACCCAGCAGTGGCTGTGTTGAACCCCCAACCTTTGGGTTCTTAGCCCAATGCTCAACCCACTAGGCTACACTGTCCCTATTCTGACTGAAAATGATGCTTCCTTAAGGCAAAAAACAAACATTATATAAAACAAAATAGGTCAAAACATTCACATTTTAGAAATGATACAAAATGATAGAACGTATTTGCTAATGACACAGTCAAACACGAAAAGTCGGTTCATTACACAGGAAGAGCTGGTCCAACTAGTCCAGATTTGTATCCAGCTAGATATCTAATTCTAGTCTGCAAGTGCTCAGTGAGTCACTCATATTGAGTTGTTCAGCAGTTCAACCGTAGCGACCGAGAGACGTTTTCGATCGCGGAGTGAACACAAAACTGAAAAGGTCGAATTACAAATGCTGCATAACATTAATAAATCATGCTGTTTAAAATAAAGGCATAGTAACGTTCTCCAGCGCCTCAAACCCTAAAAGAGGAAATAGGTGGAATATATGGGCTCGACAACAACTACATAAAAATGCAGGCAAACTATTTCCTACGCAGTTAACCGGTAACTGGAAATACGACTCAAGAGGAAAACACTGAAACATACGTCTCCATGCTAAACTAAAGGTAACCATTCCCAGTTGTGTACTTTATTATTATTTATTATT
>JAOUQU010348671.1:0-12548 GCA_028566735.1 Ammoglanis amapaensis
ACACACACACACACACACACACACACACACACACACACACACACACACACACACACACACACACACAGAGTGAGAGATTGGGGTATCGTGAATAATAATCAAAATTGTTATTGTTGTGAGAGAAACTGTAAAAAAAATATATATATTATATATATATATATATAATATAAATATATATATAAGAATATAATATATATAAGAATTTATATTTAACAGATACCACGTTAGACGAGTAGGACAGACTGTTGGACAGACTTTAGTATGGAGCTTTCAGTGGAATGTTGTGCATTATGTTTTATAAAATAAAGCCAATTCCTTACCAATTGAACCACAGGAAACCTGGGGTAAGCTCATCACTCATTGGTCAATATTTGTGGATTGTGTGCTTGAAATGGTAAAGGGTCTTAACCTTGATGACCTTTCTGGTGCTTCCCCCTAATAAGTGCTGCTTCAACGGCAGTGACAGAATGGTTAAACATATGTCAAGGGTAATCAAGGTCCTAATGCACCTGACCTGATATAATCCTCTTTGAAAAGACCATCCAACTGTTTACTGTTGTTTGCAATGAGTACACTGCTAAAGAAGCTTCACATGGAAAGGATAGTTTATTGGCCCCATTAACACCACATAAAATGTCCCATAAACATGATAGAATGAGAGCAAATCCCAGACCTTAGAAACTCCTGTCCATGAGGCCAAAAAAAAGCTGTTGAACTTTGCAAACGATCCAAAACATCCTCCATTTCATAATAGACTTTGGTAACAAGTAAAAGCACCTGTTGGAGAAGTGCACTTTGACCCTTTTATATGCTTGACTTATGAGGACCTAGTGAGACCACTACATTCAGAATTTACACCACATGGAAAGATGTATGTGTATGCAAGAGGATATTTGACATTTGTCATCTGTATGCATGACTAAAAGCACTTTAAAAAAAGAACGTTTTCACAGAGGTTACCAGAGTGATTTAAATTTCCCTTGTCGGTCATCAACCATGCTTTGTCAACCTTTAAGAAGCCTCCAAAATACACTTAAATCTAACCCTGCAGCTCCAGCAGACCTTTAGTTTGTGGGATAACAGACTGGCCTTATTTGTCCACTAACTGTCATTTTAATGCCTCAAAGGTCAAGGGATTAGTCCTGCACAGGTCACCTAACTTGCACCACACTGACAATATGAATTGTTTAACGAGGTCAGTGTGGAAGAGGAAGCTTTTAGAACCTTGGTGTAAGCTCTAGCTTCAGCTCATCTCTTAGGGCAGCAGCAACCATGCAGAACGTACAGCTGTGCATGGCAAGTGGAGACTGATTAGAAAATACTGGGTGTAAGACAGGAATATTGTTCAAACATGGTGAACCTTTACAGGGCAATTGTTTTATATTTAGTCACTGTCTGAGTAAGAACATTTTATTCACATCAAAGGAATAAAAAACAAATTCAAGGCAGACTAGTTGGTGTGTCTATATGTGCGTGTTTCCTTCCCACAGGGTAAAGACATACAAGTATGTTTATTGAAACTGCCATTGATGTGAATGTGTGTGTGTGTGTGTGTGTGTGTGTGTGTTTACCTGTGATTATCAAGCAACTTGTATCTACTTTCTGCATAGTGAAGGTTTATGAAATGAAGGTTTATGACATTTCGAAATGTCTTGTTGGAGTTGGATGAAGCAGTGACAACAATTGACAATAAATGAATGCTCAAGAGTTTTCTGGTGTCTCTGTTTTGATTTGACCATATAAATTGACAATTTACGCATAAATCTTAATTAGCATGTATTTATTTCATTTACAAATACATATTTAAACCAGATATAAAATATACAGTAGTTAGATATTGAGACACTATTTATACTATGTTTTCATTATATTATCTGAAGGTCTATTTACATTTATGACACTTTAAATGTGGCATTTTAAATCCTAATCCCTAGTTACAGAAACGATATCCTGGAATATTTGATTCCTGGTTTGCTTTGCATTTATATTCAATAATCAAGAATCATTTTCTTTTACACAACGCTGTTCCGCACTTCACATTACTTAGCCCCATTAAAAAAAATAGAACCAGTCCTTGTAATTCTCTATTTCAAGACAAATTCATTTATTGGATAATTAAATTACTACAGTATGAGGGTAAGCAACACTTAGGGAAAGAACCTTCTTAATTTTGACAATACTTGTCCATCTTATTATTGTTTAAAATACTCTTGTTTATTTTACATATGATTAAAAGCAATTTATACTTTTAGTAGTCATATGTTGTTATATTTGCTATAATAGATGAAACATTGATTTTTTGTTCAGATTTACATAAGTCAAGTAAATGTCCAATAAACTTCATGAAACAATGCTGTATAATACATGTAAAAGAAAATAAACCATAAAAGCCACCAGCACACAATTATTTGTATATGTTCTCTCACCTTTCCTACATTGTTTTAGTGACAAAATGTAATATGTTTTTAATCTGCTTTTAGTCAGTTATAAGCTATGCATTAAGCCATTAGTAAGCTTAGCCTAAGAGCATTTGTGCATATCACACAAAATGCTTAACCAACCAAGTAAGCTAAAGGCTGAACACAGCAGCCTTAGCAAAGAGTGAGTTAATTATCTGAGCCAGCTAGATATGTAATTAAAATAATCCTGAATAAACATTTAGAAAACCTCCAGGGAGCATAAACACTTCATCCCTGGATTAAAATGTTCTAGACCAGCTATTTATAATTTGAATAAGTTGAATTTAGTTTCCGTATTTTAACTTTGATTATGATTCTAGAAAAACAAGGATAGCATTCTAACAATATTCATACAGACTAAAATAGATTAGAATTAGATTATTCTCTATCGTCAAAACATAAATACTTTGAAGTTAAATAAAGTTAAATACTGTGAATGAAGTTAAATTGAACTGGTTAATTAAGTACTGTAATATATTAATTACTTAGCCTTAGATAAATATGCTTTTTGTGTCCTAAATCGGCATAGAAATAATATTCATAGCTCTAAAATTGAAAATAAAATAGTAAATAATCTACTAACAATGCAAGCTGCTGGCTTTTTCACTTTTGCCTGAAACGTTAAAATGTTCAAAAACTCTTGAGAAAACTCTCAAGAGTCTGTAGCAAAAGTTTTAGTTGGTCAAATCAAATCAAATCAAAGTTTATTTGTCACATACATAGTTATACATAGTACAACCGGCAGTGAAATGCTTTATACCCACTCCATCCGAACACTCGAAATTACGTTTAACAAGCTAGAAAAATTATAAATGGAAACTAATAATTGTAAACAATGTAAACACAATTAAAAAGGTAAGAAGTAGGAGATGGTAAGTCAAAAGGAGAATAAACCTATTTATATATATTTAAATAATGTGACTGGTTCAAAGTGACTTAGTGTCCATGTATGGTTAAGTGACCTGTTTATATATGGTGTGGTGGTTACCACAAATGTCATTGCTTTATCACAGTAGTATGATGGTTTCTTCAAGCAATACATACAGTGTTACATGTTACAAAGTGGTGATTCAGATAATCAGTAATAATGAATTAAAAGGATAAGACTGTGGGGCAAGACAAACCATCATTGTGAATAGAGACGCTTTGATTGATTTTGTTTTTTAAACCAAACAATATCTGTTTCACTTGTTGCTACATTACGTGCTATTATAAAACTTGTATGTCATACAAACATTTACTGTTATTTTGCCTCTGTCTTATCTTTTGGAGTGTGCTACAGACATTACACTATTATCAAATACCACACAAAGTTGTACTTGAACCTATTGAGGACTACAAACTAATGTGTTCACTTTACTTATAGTTTCTTTTGAAAATAAAAAGGAGAAGCATTTTGGGATGGCACACTGGTTTAGTGGTTAGCATTGTTGCCTCACAGCAAAATGCCCCGTTCAATGCAATCAAATTCCATGTGGAATTTGTATGTTCCTCCCGTGTCAGTGTGGGTTTCATCTGGGTACACTAGTTTTGTGTCACATTCCAAAGACATGCAGCCAGCTGGTACTTGGTGTAAAAAGTTTGCTCTAGGACCGTGGCTGTCCTCCCTGGTTATAGACAATGGCACAGACGTGTGGGGTTCAAGGTCATAGAGATTTATGGTAATTAGGGATGCTGGATCTGCTTCTCCCATTCAGGTTTGTTAACAGTGGGGGAGTGGGTGCTGATGTCCTGAGACAACTCTCATGGTTGTGGTAACTCATAGTAACTTAGTAGTCCTTGGAATCTGTTGAGTCTAGTTCCTCTCAATGTTTCATTCTTGTAATACTTGGAGAGATTTCCCTGGTGCTGTTCCTGGATCTTGTGAAATTGCTTTAAAAATGAACAGATATTGTATTGTATTGATTCTCACACAAAAACCCAACATTTAAACCGTTTACTGGTACTGATGCCGGAAGAAGTAAACTTAATAATACTGTTGTGCATGTTTTTTTCCTGTAATAGTAGTAGAAGCACCAACATGTTAAACCATTATAAAAAAGAAAGACTATCCTGACAATGTATTGTATATAGTTTTGCAAATATTTACATTTATGACGAAGCAAATACATTAAAAGTGTAGTTTAAATCTCTAGCATCACAATATATGCACTGCATAATTTTATTCTTGGTTTACTAAGCATTTATACTCAAAACAAATTAAAGTTTTCTTTAATGCAGCACTTTGACAGTCCTGTGGTACTCTTATTCAGCTTACTTATCACTGACCTGTTTAATTTCAATTACACAGGCATATTTCAGAGCTACAAGAACTGAGAGTGACACCCTGACGGTGACAATGATGAACCAAGAACTTTTGAATTATCAGTCCACTCCATTAACATCTTAACTAAGCATGAGCATTTTGTTATCCCTGATTTTAAAAATAGAAGCTATCCTTGTAATTCTCTATAGCTGCATACACAAATCAAACTTATTTATTAGATGACAGTTTAAGAGTAAACAGTTTCTCTTGTATTGCCAAACTACTAAAAGTTTAGTGTATAAAAGTATAACAAGTACAATTGTAAGCACGTCATAAGAATTATTATAAATCTTATATATATACAAGTTTTACTGTAAACTGCCAGGATTTCACACTAAAGTTAATTCGTCTATGCTGGGCTATTTAAACCAGTTAAAGAAAAATGTAGATCAGGTTGCTTAGCTGACATTACAAAACATTCTGTAAACGGATATGCTGTATACAATTCCAAGAGTTTCACCTGATCTTAAACCTGAGGTTTCAGAGAAATGCTTTTAGAATTTTCAATTCACTTAAACGCAGAGAAGAATACTTGCTGAATAAACAATAAATAGCACAAAATATATTGTAAGAGTTTCTTAAAGCTTGCTTTGTTAGGTATATTTTAGTAGATTAAATTGGAACATTTTAATTGAATTTTAACTATTTTGTAGGGCAATTGTAAATATATTTTTGCCAAAAATAATGAGCGCTGAAGTGTGTGTAGAGACAAATTGCACAAAATATCACACAGAATTTGAATGCTGTCCATCAGACAAACAAACTAAAAATTTAAATTGCAGATCGAAACATATTTACACATTTTATTAGTATGATCCAAGATTATGAATTCATATTAGAATTTATATCTGCAGGTTGCAAGTGAAAACTAGGCTACTGTTGGGCTACAGTAGAGTGAGAGAGAGAGAGAGGAGGAAAAAGAAAATGATAAGGACAAGGATAAGGTCAGGTGAGATTGGGAACATTAAATGGGGGCACTATAACTGGATAAGGAACAACTAACTGTCAAGATTGGGAGGAGACAGATTAAAATAGTATGTGTGTAAGACACTAAGTTGAAGTGGAGTAAGGCAATGAGGTAAAGGCAACCATGTGATGGTTAAAGACATCAAACGTTTGGAGAGGCAGAAAATAGTGTTTGATAAAGTGAATGTGAGTGAGTGTGAATGTGAAGATGAAAGTGCTGATGTGTTTCATTGGTGCTTATGCCTCACAAGTGGCTTGTAAGATTTGAAAGAGAAGGAAGATGAAGTGGTGAAAAAAAGACTTAGTGGTGAAATAAACAATTGAATTAAAGTTTATGAAGGTAAAGCTAAGCTATAAGGAACTGAAATTCCCGACAAAGAGACTCAAGGTGATGGTGTTTGGCAAAAAAAGTAGTGGTGAAGTCTAAAATAAAGACACATAGGTGCATGAAAGGATGAACACTAATAAGGATGATTAGAATTTAACTGGTGGTAAGACTGAGTAACAGAGTTGGAAATAATAGACAAGACATAATAAGGTTGATGGATGTGCTAACAAATGACAAATAATAGTGTACTTAGAGGGTGTAAATTTTTGAGGAGCTGGTGAATAAAGAAAACGAGAGAACAAATGTTGCGGTAATTACAGATTGTGAGCCAAACCGTGTCCCTGATTCGCAAAGAGGAGGTTTTATTTATTTATTTATTTAGTATTTTAATGTCATGTTTCACTTTAAGGGTGCATTCATAACAGTAAATGGGCATTCATTACACAAGGTTATATTAAACACAGTGATGGTTTTCAGTTTTGCATTTCCTATTAATCTGGTTTCATGTTTTTGCACTGTGGGAGGAAACCAGACCACTTGGAGTAAACCAAAGCAGACACAGGGAGAACTGTGGACACTACACATGGAAAGAACCCAGACTGTCCCACCTGGAGTTCAAACCCAGAACCTTCTTGCTTGTGAGGTGACAATGCTACCCACTTAGCCACTGAGCCACCTAGCAAGGAATATGTAATGGCAGCTATAATGAGTTTGATGAGTGGAACCACTATAAGTACCAATAGAGACATGAGCCAGCGTACAAATAGAAAACGTAAAAGAGAAGTTTAGATAATTATTATCACAGATAAGATAGAAAGTTGGTTAGTGTAAGTCTTAAAAGGCGGAAGTATGCATTGGAAAATACAACAATATTATGAGATACATGTGTTTGGTTTCTGATTCAAAAAGATTACGTTGAGGGTATTGAGTGGATGTAACTACACAAAGGAACGAAATGATTTTGAGAGAAGGATGCTGAGAACAGAACTGCCAGGCAGTAAGAGAAGAAGATGAGGGAAGGCAAAATAGTGGTTGGGATCAAGAAATAAGAAATCTCTCAAAAAAGCCATACAAAGACTAGAAAAAGTTCTATCTTGAATCAGACACGGATCTAACATGTGCCACAGTTTTATTGTTTTGGATTTAAAGGGTACATAATGCTGGAAGATGCTACTGCTATCACAACGGAAAAAGGGCTTTGTGGCCAGACAAAACAAGATTGTAGTATTTGCCCAAAGAATTAACTTACAGTATCTTACAGGAAGATTGTTTAAAACTGCATTTATTTCCGAGTATATTAAAGATATAATGGTTAAATTAATTAGAGCTTCCCAAACCTAACATAGTAAAATAAAGATATGCACAAGCATAGATCATTTTTTTGGCATGATGATTATATTTGTCAGGCTCATCATTAACTGCCACATAATACCAACTATTAAGTTATTAAATCAGGATTACTAAATGATTTGACTCCAAGACAGATGCATTTGGAGCCTGCATGTTTTCTGAGCAATAAGAATTGAACAAAAGAATATGACTCGGGGAGACATTTTAAGACACCTATACTTGTAGACTTGCAGTGTAGGCTCTGATTCTTTTCTCCTTAGCAATGTTTTACCACTTGACCTGTAGGAGAAAAAAGTAGCTTTTGCTCATATATCATTTATTGTATTTATGTACCACATGGGAGAATGTGGGATCCTGCAAGTGAAGGCACATATCTAGCCATAAGGACTGTGCAGGTGTAGAGACAGCCTGGCATGTTCTACATATTAGCTATGCTTCAATGCAGTCTCGGTCAGAGGCCAGCAAGTCCGATTTAGTCACCCTCCATTATTGTTACACAGTTTTTTTTTTACTACGTCAGAGTGTAGCAAAAAAGGAAAAGCAGTTGCCAGGACATTGATCTTCCTTAAATAAATATGTCATGCTCTTATTATTCCACACATAGGGAATTTAATCTAATACCACAGGCTTTGCACGAACATAGAACTGATTGTGAGGTGTTTAAAAGATAAACTTTATTTGAAGTAAGCATGTTGAACTAAACTGTCGTGAATGTGGGGTGCAGCTACCATTTGTAAACAATGGTAAAAAGATTAATGGAACTCATCAGATTTGGGGGTTCAAAGCTGGATCTGAAGAGTAAAGTTCACAAAGAAGGGATGAAAGAAGTGCTCACTGACAGAAAAAGAAGCATAATCACCTACCTGAAAGCCTTGGTTTCAGGTGTGGGTTGTGCGGGCTAGTTTGTATCCTCATACAACTCAATTCCCTATAGCACAGGAACTTTTTTTATTACAGAAAATGAATGATAGAGTTAAGTCATGTAAGGATAATAACACAAACTCTCATTAGGGTAAGGTTTGATTTGGAAGTTTATAAATTCAAATGTACAACCCCTGTTGAACACGATTCACACAAAACTAAATAAACAAGCAAAAAAGTATTTTTTGATTAAAACATATTAATGTTTAATCAGAAAATTACATTTAGATTTGTATCATTTTCTATAGATTTTTTATTCATCCCACCTTTTTCAGACTAAAAGCAAATATTGTGGAACCAACAGTTGAGAAGCACCGAGTTTAAATATTTTATGGGTTGGTTTGGACTAAATGACAAGTAAAACATCACTATTGTATCAACATGTTTTTCTTATATTGGACCAATATCCACTTGCCCAGTAAGTATTACACAAGAGACACAGTGCGCCAACAAAGTAATGAATATTTTAAATGAGTTATTTTTACTTGAGTGTAAAAACTCGTAGTATTTTAGTAATTTCCACTACTAACAGATAAATGCACATTACATACTTAACCCTTGAATTAGATTTATGGCCATACACAAATTATGAACTTACACAAAATATAAGAAACATGCTTTCATTGACACATTTAATTCAGCCAATAGTTTTTTTTTTATATCACCCCCACCACAAACATAACCAATTATGTTTGTATGTACATACTGAACAGATGATACTACTAGGGATATCGTTCTCTTTAGTACAACATAGAAGCAAAGCTGATAAAAATGTTCAGTTACCTAGTAAAGTGATTAAGGATTAAGCAAAGAAACAGGGTGAAACCACATCTAATGGAACTAGAACTTTGTGTGGTTTAATACATCCATGCTGACAGAACAAAAAAATCTTAAGGTGCATGCAGATATCCCATAAATCACAATATATCCTGATAACAAAGACATTGCTTCCTTATTGACTTGCCGTAATAGACTGCAAGGATCTATGGCTTAAAGCAGTGTTTTGAAGTAGTTGCTTGTACCGCAAGGCTCTTTCAGATCATTCTTCTTTCAAATCCTGATCTCTCATTTAGATTTTGAAAACCCCAGCAAACACAACACAACCATACTGTTGTACCTTTTATTGGCAGGCTTTCTCACATGTGGTTTTTGCTTTTGTATTACATGTGGTTAACCAAAATAGATTTTCGATACGGTAGGCTGTGGCTTCCGTTGTAATTCTATTTGTGCCAAGTGTTATTTCCCAGTAATTACCATTATATACAGGCATTTAAATCAATATGTACAGTATATTAAATCTTCAAAGTGAATTAGCATAAATGCTTATGGCAAGCTGTATGATGGGTGTGTTTGGCTAAAGGGCTGTAAAGGGGTTTTAGCGGTTTTGGGGGTTTTAGTGGTTTCTTTATCTATCTATATATCAGGTATATTATGTGCGCCTGTGAAAGCTTTTAAGAACGCATGGATTTGTACTGATAGTGATATTTGCAGATACAGCAACATGTGGATATTGTGTTCTAATAGAGCACTGTTAAACAAGTACATTTCACAGAATAATTTTATATCTTAAAATAAGGTTTTGTCTTAGAGCTTCTTCTCTGCCTTTGACCCCATCATGACCAGACATTGAGGACAAAGCAATTAAAGCCCATTTTATTACAGCTATCTTATTCATTCACTGCTCGTCAATCTTCAAACACATCAGGTAATAAGTATGTCAGTAAGTCTCTGAGCTAACACTGATAACAAACACCAGCTCATGTTCCCCCGGTGCAAACTAGCTGACCTGCTGTCTTTTTGTCATTGACCCGTGCTGATGTGTGTGTGTCCAGGTCCCAGACCTCTGGAGCCTGAGTATGGTCAAGGCTGTGTCAGGGAGAACTTTGCTCACGCCCAATCAGAGGAAAGTACATGGGTTCTGGCATGGCAATGACAGATGAGTTTCCTATTGCAGTAAAAGTTGGCTGCCTTTAGCCATGAGCCTGCACGAGGAGGCGATCAATTAAAAGCAGGTTCATGCTGCTCACACTGTCTTCCTGCTGCTGCTTTTCCATTAAGCCAAATGGAGCATGGCAGCATAAAATTGCTCTATAAAGCATGTCAGCTTAGAGTTGTAGAAAGTGCCAACATTGAGCTGTACCCAGAGATGCTGAGTTTAATTAGTAACTCAAGCAAAAAATAGACTTGGTGACAGTTTCGTTAATAATGGTTAAACATGGTTGATTAGCTCAAATATACTTTATGAATGATTCTTAAGTTTCTTCAATTGTACAATTGTACAACCCTGCACACTACATAAATGTTCCAATTACATTAGCTTTGGCTTCTGTATATTTTCACACTTCCTGTGTGAAATCATTTAAAACAATCCTAACTTCAGTGTCTTCTGGTAGAATGTTGCACTTAGATTTCTTTTTACTTTAAACTAAAAGGCAACCCCCTCCCCCCAAATAACAAAATGTTTAATTTTCTTCTCAGGTAGACCAAGATAACATTAGTGTTTTTTATTGTAACAATACACTAAGTTAGTTTTTTAAATAACAATATTACAATGCCTATGAATCAAGCATGAAAAAAATGTTGGGGCACATGACTATAGAAGTTGCTTACTTCCTTGGTTAAGCACTACCTCAGTGTTGGCATGTTCAGTGCCCTTTTCCGCCCTCATGGACTTCTGTAAAAGCTTGGCTGAGCTGACCCTGGCCTCGAAGCATTGTATGAATAGCTTGGTATTCCCCACACAGCAAGCTTTAACCACTGAGGGATGTGCTTTTAGGACTGCATGTCAGCCCTTGCTGATTCAGACTGTCCTCTTTTTCTACATTACACTTAATCCCACCTTACCCCAGTTCTAACCCTTAGGCAAAGCAATAATTTCTTAAATAAGCCTCCTTTAGCTTTCTTCATTTTGTACTCGAACTGTCCTCGCTCCTCTTAACTTGCCTGTACCTTTTACACTCATTAGCTGAAATAGTACCATGTATGTCAAGTATCATTTCAGAAAGACACTTACAACGAGAGGTTCTTTGTTGGATACAATGTCCCATCTTTAGTCAAGAAAAAAAAACAGTTTAAAGCTGTCAATCATGGCTAGGCCTAATTCTGTTGAGTAAAGCGTTTACAAGTTCAGAACAACAGTCTTGGGGTCATTGTTGCATCTCAAAGTGTTGGATCTAAGGATCTGTTTTCCATGTTCAGTTGATTTAGAATTTTAAATTCCTTGTTTGCTGCCATAGACATGATTGTCATTTGTTTGGTTACTCACTTATCCCTTAACTTAGACTTGTCAGTTTCTGTTGTTAGGGTGAGTATTTGGCTTGTCATATCTCTGAGTGTTGGCTAAATTCCAAAAGGTTAACTGACAGCACCTCAGGCTAATCAAGAATTAACCTTTCTTGCAGAATACTTCTTGTACTCTAGAGAAAGTTAGTTTTAGAGCAACCATTTTCTTTTTGTTTGATTAAAGCTATTCAAATTGAGATGTCACACACACTTGTATATATGTCTTACTTTACTTATTTATCTGAAATTGTTAAAATATTTATATTGAAGGTTTAGGTTAAGAAATTGATGACTGTAATCTATGATTTCTCTCACAAGAAAGATTAGTGAACTGTTTTTTTTATTAGTTGAAGTTTTAGCCTTAAATTATTCAAACAAGCATCAGCATCTAAAGTTTACAGGGATTTCAGCAATTGGCTTGCTGTTAATATTTATAATACCAATAATCTTACTAACTCAGTTTTGATAAGACTGAGGTCCGATCATTTTGTTGGCCAGATGAAGTGATATTAAAGGCATAACTGGCAGTGCCGATTTTGCTATAGATGGAGGAGCAAAATGTGGGGGAGGTGCCTGTGCAGAGTGTATAGGTGAAAAGAGTTCTGCTACTGCACACGAGTCGGGAAAAATAACATCCATGTAGCATGCAGTCAGGGATTCTCCAGCAATATTCAGCAATGAATGGTTGCAATGAATGAGGCAGTGATGGGGTTTGTATCATGGGCGGCACGGTGGCTGAGTGGTTAGCACTGTCGCCTCACAGCAAGTCCCGGTTCGATCCGCGGGTCGGGCTGGGGACTTTCTGTGCAGAGTTTGCATGTTCACCCCGTGTCAGCATGGGTTTCCTCTGGGTACTCCGGTTTCCTCACACAGTCCAAAAACATGCACTAGGTTGATCGGAAATGTGAAATTGTCCAGTAGTCTCACAAGTTCCCAC